>PVKB01001464.1:0-77619 GCA_004027205.1 Ctenodactylus gundi
AACATGTTGCAGTCCCCAGCATTAATGTTACAGAAATAACATTGCATCATAATTAAATGTAGAGCAAGCTATTAAAATTATAATTAGATATGTTAATACAGCCAAGGTTTGAAAGACAAACCTTTCTCATTCTTGTTATTTGACCTTGAAAAATGGAATCTAAGTTCATGTCTTCTACTTGTTAAATATATTTTAAGACCACTTTAATATAGTACTATTATATACAAAATTACACATATTTAATGTATGCAACCCAATAAATTTGGAAACATATATATATATATATATATATATATATATATATATATATATATATATGATTATAAGCCTATCCATTAACTTTATTTTCTCCTTAGAATTTAATAATAAGGACACAACGTCAGCTCTATCCTCCTACTAAAATTTTAATTATATAATAGGGTATTACCCACTACAGCTATTACGGTAAACAGTGAATGTTTAGGACATATACTATTACTACTTCTGTGAAGTCAAACATCTATACACTTTGCCTACCGCTATCTCCAGGGTCTAACGACTTCAGTTTCACTCTCTGAGGTTGAGAAATTAGAGTCACTCCAAAAGTAGAACCATGCAATATCTGTTTATTAAATAATTTAGTTATTTTAGATTGTTACAAAAATATATTCAGTAGAAATGTTCTTCGTAATCAATACCATTTGTAGTTCTTAACATTGTTTTGGACAACACTAAACTTCTGTTTGTTACAAAAATGTCATTGGAACACAATTAAACAAATTTTATTAATGAGATAAAAATCATCAGTGAACAAGCACTTTTTGAGCTTAGGAACATGACACGTGTCTTAAATTATAATTCATTAGCGTATGTGATCAAAACTTTATTAGGTTATTTAATGCAAGTAAGTGAATATGATTGAACATTTACTAACAAGTAATGATATAAAGTCAGTGTTGCAATAAAGGCAGCTTAATATAATGAATGCCTGTCAAATTTTCAGAAATAATTATTAAAACATCAGTATATAGAAGTTTGAAACTATTCCCATTTATTTGTACAAATATTTAGAATTTATGTCCACTAGCCTGTAAAATTATTTTCACCTATGAGTTTCTCATTTTAATAAATTTTACTTGTGGAACCAGAAGGTTATTGCTATCAAATATCTCTGTTTTGGTTTCTGAAATATTTACAAAAATTTTTCTTTGAGAAGTTACCTTCATGTTGTTTTTAAAGAAATTTCAAAAATTAATGTTCAAACAAAAATATCTAAGCAAAAGAACCACTAAGGTACATTAAAAGTAAAATATTGGTTCAGTGAAGTATTTATTGTATACTTTAATCTATTGCTATTATTTGGTATGCAACATTTGCAAAATCTTTTTAGTGTTTTCATCTATTATTGTATTTTAATGTCACCTTAGGCAATTAATTTTTGAAGTATTTTAAGACAAAAAAGAATCAATATTCTCTAGAGAAAGTAATTAATATTTATTATATTGAAAATTATATTAATAAATTATTAACTCTATTTAAATGGCGAAGTGTGAGGAGTTTGTTAAGTGATATAACTTAAGGAAAAAAGTGAGATTTGAACCAAAAAAACCTAGTTGAAATAAGGTGCATTGCTGCACCCAAAATATTTTTAAAGCTAAATAACTCATATTTTGTTTGAAATTTTATGTAACTCAACAGAAGTTAGTTTTCTTAAAGTAAGGATGACATTAAACTTAATGGCGATTACCAAATATCTGTCAATAAAAACAAATTTTATAATTTCATAATTTTTTAAGCTAGTTCTCATTACCTAGCCCCAGGTAGACCTGAGTATACAATCCTATACAATCAACCTTACTCAGCCTCATTGAGGCTGGGAATTATAAGTAAGTACACTCATGACTGGATACTAATATGTTGTACATGTGTTTTCTGGGTCCATAGTACAAAATTATCCGCACACAAAGCACATTACCTGTCACATTCGTGAGAATGAATCAAAACATAAATGAATATATTTAGGTGGAAAAATAAAACAAAGCAAATGTACAGGAACTATATAGTTGGGCTGAGGGCATAGTTCAGATGTTAATGAGCTTGCCTAGCAATCACAAGGCCCTAGATGTGATTTCCTAGTACCACATAAACTAGGTCTGGTGGCATATACCTGTAGTTCCAGCACTCACTTGTAATACCTGGATTTCTCTGAGCTTCTGGCCATCCTGAAGGTTTCCCATTTCAATGTATCCCGCCTACCTGATGCTTTCAAGTTGATGTTTAAAATGCCTGGATGTGTGACTTTCTTCTGTTTTCCAATTAAAAATAATGCATGTAAATGCTAAAATATTGGGACATGGTATTTAGGGAAACCTGAATCTCTGTTCTCTAACCTTGGTCACTTATATTTGTCTCTAGAATAAACTACTGTTAATCATCTTTCAAGCGAGAGGGGTCTTTTGTGTGTACAGTAGCATTCTTGTATTGACTTATCTTGTAGCCCAGTGTATCCAAAATGTCACCCTTTTCTGTACTAAACTCTACGGCTTCTCCGGGAGAGCTGCCATGACTGCCCTTTTTAGAGGGATTTACTTCAGAAAATTGTAATTGTAAATTCATTGTCTCTTCTTTTGTGCTGCAAAGCACTTATTAGCCCTTGATGGTTTTAGGAGCAAGGGACTTTTTTCTCATTGTCTGGCGGCCATCTTTTTGAAATGTACTTCTCAAGAAGGATGATGACTGTCCCTTAATTTCTGGGAGAAGAAGCCTAAATTTAACCAATAATATTTAATCAATTATCAAACACAAATTACTTAATACCATTGAAAACCATTCCTCCAATGTCTCTCTAGTGTTTTTCCCTAGCTTTTCTAAGAGCTGGTAAAACCTCCCTACTTTGTTTGAAAGAAGCGAATCTCTCCACGTATGAAGTTTCTCTCTTCTACTGCAGTAATCTGAATAAAGTCGGCCTTGTCTTTTTTTAGCAAGTGTCAAGTGACATTTTTCTAAGACAGTGCTTGATTTCACTCCATGCTTATCTGTAAGATTGCATTTGAATCCTTCTAAACAAGCAGCTTGGACAGTTAGGAAACAGTTTACGTACAAGATATATGGCAGACCCGGATCGATACCACAAGAAAATCCTGGTGGATTCTTTTATTCATTGTTTGAATTTACAGACTTTTTTTTTCATTTCCTTTTTTCAAAGTACATTTTCTCTTTCCTGACTTAATATCACTCAAAGAGGAGAAGGGAAAATATGACATTAAACTGTGCCTCGGGAGAGGGGAAAATATGACATTAAACTGTGCCTTAGGCGGAGGTGAGAGGACAGCAGTGCTATTGTAAGTGAAAAGATCTCAGCAGGATGTGTGAGAAAATCTGGCTCCACTTGAATTTCTTCTTCAAATTCAAAGAAATCTTAATGTGGGATATAAAGCTGAAAGTCACAGAGCCAGGAAAAGCAGGTTAGAAATTATCTTGCAGATTTAAGAAAATGTAACTTCTAACAAGAACAAATCTGCTGGCTTCCTTACACTCATATACTCAATAAGAAATAAATTTGTTATAGAAAACTACCGCTTTGGGACTTGTTCTATTAACTGATAATGTGAAAAGAAATGAATAAATCGGTATATAAATGTGATTGATGTAACAAAATACAGTAGATTATATGATATTAAAGATCACAATAATGGGAACATGGTGATAGGTGGTAATGACAATGCCATCATTGTTTGCTGGTTTCAGATGGGCTAATACAGGCAGATATTCAACCTTTAGCTCTCCAACTCTGAAATACTCCTCAGCAATTTAGGTTTGATTTCAATAAGTAAAATATGCAGAATTTTCAAAGTCAAACGTTCTTCCTGATCTTCAGACTAATACACGATCACGTAATGCTCGGAAAGTTTTTAATTAGTACACAGCACTCATATGTTTTACTGTGAGGCACATGCAAATTGATGCAAATTTAATTCTAAGGCAATTAAATATTATTTGGGCTATAGGAACTGTCCACTGGTTGCTATAATTTATTTACTTTTTATAACTTGCTATAAATGGTAGAGAAAATTCTGTGAAAAAATGGCATGTATACGTGAGATTTCTTTTGCTGCTGATGTGTATATTTTATATATTATATCACACATATATTATATATAATATATAATATAAATATGATATAATATATAAAATATAAAGTATAATATATAATATGTATATTATATAATATATAATATAAATATGATATAATATATAAAATATAAAGTATAATATATAGTATGTATATTATATATATTATTTTTTATTTTGGTGTTTATCTACTTGTTAACCTCTTATGAATATCTTTATTATGCATAATTTAATAATAATATAAACATATCACGAGCACGTCATAAGAGGAGACAGACGGGACACAGGCAGAAGAATTTACCTGGGATTGTTCTTTATTCACACAACAATCAACTAATCCAATTCAGAAATCAAGCTATAATAAATAAGTCGATCAATTACTTAAGGAGAAAAGCAAGTGTTGTTCTGCCTCCTAAAACTATTCCCATCCTGGTTCCCTTATGCTCACCATGTGACGTGTTCTTGACTATCGGCGACACAGCTGACTCACGTATAAACTTTTCCCGGGCTCCAGTTGATAGCTGGATCAGGACCAGCTAATAGCTGCCTGGCTGAACAATCACTCTTCTCCAGGAAGGGCTCTCGCTCTCAGCAGGCGAGGAGGCAGGGGACAAGGAACAAGACTCATCTTACCTTCAGAGTATGTGACTCCTACCTCCACCCTGAGCTTAGGGCCAGGACGGTTTATATACCATATTTATGGACAGGGGTTATGGTTATCGATCATACAAGGGCTTTGGCCGCAGGCTACAGATAGCGATTTTGTCACACGGGGTCCGCAAGCAAGTGGCTCACAATTTATGAGTATCACACAGAGCTTCAGGCAGTTTCCAGCAATTTACTTAATTGCACTTAATACGGGTTTGCTTTCTCTTTGTAGTCCTCGTGCCGTTGGCACCAATGCCTTCAAGTCTGTTCTCCACATTCTACCTGTGCTCTGGACAAAACATTCAAATAAATTAAGCATATTTTACCTCCTAGTTACACAGGGAAACATGACAATGATACGTAAAGATATTTTTCTACAGAAGAAATCTAGGAAAAATATTGATACTCTCAAAAAACAAAAGAATGGCAATAAAATTATATTCATAAATGCTCTAGAAAGGGGCTAGAAGCACATTTCAAGAATTAGAATACTTGTCTAGGAAGTGTAAGGCCTGGAGTTCCATGCCCCAGTAGCACATAAGCTGGCTGCGGTGGCACATGCCTTTAATTTCAGCATTTAAGGGGCTGAGGCAGGAGGCTTGCCATGAGTTCTAGGCCAGCCTGGGCTCTACATAGTAACTTCAGGGCCAGCCTGGAGTACCGAGTGAGAGTCTCAATTAAATAATAAATAAATAAATACTAAAATCTATATATTTTTTTCATTTTTGTCTTTAAAAATATATATTTTGTTTTAAAAGTTAATTTAAAATAAACTTCATCACTTCTCTTCCATGTAGAATCTATGAATTTCAATATATGCATCAATTTATATAACACTTACTGCAATTACATACAGTTTTACTACCTTCAAACCCTTTCTCTTTCTGATACACTGTCAACCTTAGCCAATAACAGTCACAGATACAGTATACTTTACAGTTTCTCTGTTTTAAATTGGAACTATTTATCCTTTCAAATATGAAATTATTTATATATAAATGTAATCTTCATAAGAAATTTACACAGACCCCTTTATAAAAACTTGTGGAAATGTGTGTCCAACAGGACCCTACTAATTAAACATGAGAAGAACTAATAATTTACACAGAATAAAATTAAACATGAGAAGAAGTAATAGTTCACACAGAATATCATCATCTATGGAACTTGAAAATGCAGAAGGAAATTAAAATGAGAAATGGTAACGTGTAGTAAACAAAAAAGGAATTACAATTAAAGTATTTTGAGAATTGGAAAAGAACAGAAAGCAAAACATAAAAGGAATTAAAATATCCTATATTATAACAATATTAGAAAGATAAAACTAATGATTTAGTATACAAGTTAACAAGAAGATATGTTCAAGACTTTCCCTGCTTTCCTTGGTCTTGTTACCATGACTAGATATGTATGTGCACAAAATGCTCAAAACTGATGTGAACTTTAAATTTTGCACTTATAATATCAATAAAATGGGGAAAAATGAGAAAGAAAGAAAGAAAAGGAAAGGAAAGGAAAAGAAAAGAAAAAGAAAACATTGTCTCAACCAACAGTTCGAGTATGGAGTAAATTTAAAATAGTTTAGATTGTTTAGAAAGAACAAAACTAAAAATTTATACTTAAAAAATAAATAAAATTAAGATGTTATACCCAAAAAAAGGACATGTTCATGTCACTGGACTAAATTAACTCGCATGTAAAATAAAAAGTGAATGAGAGCTTCATGTTTAACTCCAGACAAGTTGTGGAAAGTAGAAAAAGAAACACTTTATTTTTTTCCCTCCCCCTAACCACCCTTTTTTCCTCCCCACCCTACCCCTCTGTTTCACTTTGTTTTTCTTTTCTTTTCTTTTTTTGAGATAGGGTCTCGCTCTGTGGTCCAGTATGGTCCTGAATTCACTTCAGAGCCCAGGCTGGCCTTGGACTCACGCAATCCTCCTGTCTCAGCCTCCGGAGTGCTGGGATTAAAGGCATGCGCCACCACACCCAGCTTATGTGGTGCAGGGGAATCGAACTCCGGTACTTAGCGCTTGGCTTAGCGTTTGCTCAAGCGCTTTGACTGCTGAGCCATTCCTCCAGCCCCTCACTTTGTTTTTCATTTTAAGTTCCATGATTTAGTTGTGATCTGGGTCTCTCATATCAGAGAGACCCTTCAATGTTTCACCTTCTACTTTTGATTCACTTCACTAAAGTACTTGTCACCTTGACAAGGTATATAGGTGCACAAAATGCTCAGCTTCATTGTAAACCTTAAATTTTTCACTTACACATATCAATAAAGTGGGAGGAAAAAGAATAAAAGAAAAAGAAACATAAGTTTCAATTATAAAACAATAATAAATGGAGAAGATAACTCCCATGGTAATAAATTGGGCAAATGGGATCATGCTGAATTGGTTATAGTAGAGCGAAAGGCAACATGTAACACACGACCATTCAGAAATTGCACTTAGACAATTTGAATGCAGTTACACAGAATAATGAAGGGGACGGAAAATGGAGAGCAGACCAACAGTAATACAAAAATAAGTTAGTGGATGTATGAAAACCAGAATTAATATGAGAAACAAAGATAAACCCAACAGATACAGAGAAAAATGTTCTAATAGTTAATCCCTTAAAAGGAAATCACAATCACACAAGCTCATCAAAAATGTAGATTTGAAAAAATAACTTGAATTGCTAATATATATAATATAAATATAAAGTAGAAAACAGTTAGGATAAAGAATATATGTCATTATACCCAACACCCAATATCATTTGAATACAGATCTTTTAAATAGTATCCAAAGAATTACCACAATCAATTCCATATGATAAACCAAACACCAAAGTCAATGAGAAGAATGCCTCATTAATTTACCAAAGATTGAGGTCATTTATATTGTTCTGCTATTAAAGTAGAATTCTGCCTAACATTAAGAATAAGGTAATAATTTTTGAATCCTCAGGAAAAAATTCAACCATATACATACCTCATGTAAGAGGTAATGAAAGAAATGAAATTAGGAATTGAATAATAATGGACAGTTACAAATATCTGAATGGTGAACTATGTAATAGGGCGATTAAGAAAAAAGGAAAAGATCAACAAGCACTTCAATAAAACTTAATTAAATTAAATAAAACAAAATTTGAAGTAAGATTAATATTAATGAGAGAAAAATATACATAAAAAGTAAATAATAGTGGCAATACCTTTTTAACAAACAAAAACACATTTCCCACACTATTTAAATTAATCAAAAAGGAAAAAATGAATTCCTAGTCTTGGGAACGGGAAAGGAGGCATTGCCAATGAGTTTGTAGAAATTATGACTTTTACACTATTTAAACCTAATGTATGAAATACTAAAGTAAATAAAAATCCAAGTAAGAAAACAAAATTCCTTTATTTATTTATGGTTGTTTGTTTATTTTGTGACGGGGTCTTACTCTGTAGTTGAGGCTCATCATGAACTTCCTATGAAGCCCAGGTTGGCATAGATCTCATTGCAACACTCCCTGCTTCCAATTTCCAAGTATTGGGATTGCAGGGCTCACCACCAGGCCCCGATTATGTGGTGCTATAATTTGAACTCAGGGATTTATGCTTTGCAAAGCAAGTGTTCTAATCACTGTGCTATTTCTCTGGTCCTAAAGTTTCATCACTTAAATATAAACTTTCAAAAAAACAATTCATGACATTCTTTTCAATGATTTCATCTAGGAATTTTTCTCAAAAATGATCTTATGTACATTAATAATTCAATATTATTCACACGCATTCAGAAAAATAGAAAAAATCCCAATCATTTTCCATCAGTGTCTGAGGCAAACATGAATTTAATCCTTAACTATTGCTAATTTTTCATTAGTATTAGTGTATTGAAGAAAGATTTGAAATGAATGGCAACTGAAGAACTATGTTCAATTTATTTGTTTTGCTTACGAGCTATAATTGAGAGAAAGCCACTTACCCTTGGGAATAATATCTAGATCTCTAATCAGATTTCAAATCTGTATGCATATGTCTGTATTTGATATTCGCCTAAACAATAATATAAATATTACCACAAGCCAGCACTAATAGTTGATTATAAATGTATGAATACATTATTATGTATATAAAATGGACATTTTGCATATAAATTATTTACATATAGCTGGAAGTACTGTTACAGTACATAAGCTGTTTCAAACTATGCAGTATGTTTTGCCAAATTATAGTTTGCAGGCAAGTGTTTCTACATTGTATATGTGTGTTGCTGTTCATATACTCAGAGAGAAAGAGCACTTGGCACAGTACTTGCTGTACACTGAGTCCTTTAGGTGATAGCAGTATTAATATTTGGTAAACATATTTATTCAGTAAGAATAATTATTACCATTGTCCTTTTGTCAATTATAATTACATCTTGACTCCAGAAAAAAAATGTGCCATTCAATTGTGCCTAAAAACATGTCTACAAATTATTTCCAGTTTCTTTGTATATTTAATCAGTCATAAGATGCATGAATAAAAAACTTTTGATTAATATTTAATGTTTTATCTGGACAGCCACATTAAGTGCTCTCCATTCTATACAGTACTGCGATAAAAACAATTATATCCTCTTATTTAAATTTTAATTACTTTGATTTCAGAATTACGAATATATCACATTCCTCATATGAAAGATCATTTCAATGTTCACACAAACTTCATGAAATTCTGTTTCTGGGTGCTTGTCTGTCATCTCATTACACCATCCGTTGGAGCCTTTGTGGCAGCTATTAATAATCACTCCATGGGGAAAATGAAGTTGTGTTCAGCGTGTGGTTTGGCACCGTGGATGTTGTCATAGAAGCCATGCGATTCTCTTGAGTGTAAAATGGAGATTTGTCTTGGTCACAAAAACTCCACGTAAAATTGTTCGCTTTTGAACTTTTCAGAGTTCCTATCTATGAGTCTGAGCCAGAGTTTTCACTACTCAGATGAGGCAGTTATTAAAGAGCACCTCTGGAGATCTGGACTGTCTCTTCCATGCTTCCCTCTAACTCCTTCACCTTTCTAGAAAAGCTTCAAAATGAGAAAAAAAAAAAAAAAAAAAAAGTCTGATTTCTGCACTGTCACTATCTGAGCCTTCTGTTCTCTCAGATTGGCATCATAAAAGCATTACTTTTAAGGCCCATAAATCATTGTGTTTTTAAATGAATTTATTTATCTACACGTAGCTGGAAGTGAGGTTATACTACGTAAGCTATTTAAGCTATGCAGTATGTTTTGCTAAATTAATTGTCTAGAAGGTCTCAAAGTACGATGTGAAAGTGTATAGAATTGTACAGCACCCACAAATACACCCTGTAGGGTTATTAACTCTGTAATGCTTCAAGCTATGTTCTCAGTGAAACGAAATGCCCAAGATTGAAGGAAAAAATATGCACACCACGAGGATTTGACTCTCCTACTAACACTGATGGAGGGAGAGTCCTGGCTGCATCGCACCCATACTTGATAATGGCTGAGCCCTTTTTGACACACAGAACAGAAAATGAAAAGAAATCTCGTAAAACTTGATGCAGGCAAGACTACCTGTTCATCCATCACATAATAAAGCAATAGGCTTGTGGCTGAAGATGGGTGATAGGGCTTGTGGAAGTTACTCGGTAGAAATACAATTAGATCTAGCAAAGATGGCTGAGAGGGAGAACTTCAAGGCACAAGGTAAGTAACAAAAGTAAAATTTCCTTGTTCTGACATATGCTTACAAATGCCTCTAGATGATTACACAGTTCAAGAATGTTTGATAAACACCAGAAAAATGGATGATATATTTTATGTTGTTATGTCAGTAAGATGACCATATTATATCAAATTAATGTGAATGTTTTATCCTTGTTATGAGATTCAGATTTCACAAAACGTGTCGATAAGTCTTTACACTTATGCGTATTAACTTTTTTGTTAGATTGTGCTTTCCTCTCTGTGGTCTTTTATGATTCTTTGTTGTATGTGATGGCTTCAAAGTATAAAACATATTTAGTGCTTTTAATATCTTTTAATTTATCAAGTCAGTTGGAACAAGAAAGAAGAGTTTATTTTGTTAACATTATCCTAATTTATTAATCTCTAAGCTACCAGAAATGCCTCTAAGACACATTTTATTTTCTTGTCTAAGTCTACTTATTCATTTTTAAGTCTTTCAAAATCAACTGCATCCATGTGAGATGAGATAATTTACAGTGACGTAAGCATGATATATCTACAGGGACTGTGGATGAAAGAAGCAAGATGGGGAGATGAAGTACTGTATTTTTTATGTTACTTTGCATTTTTTTATGCAATGCTGAAACCATTTCTGTCTAAGGTTCCTTTCCTACTCTTCTACATACCAGAAAACAGTTTGCTTCCTGGAACTCTCTTAAAGTTGAATTACCATACGTCTGCCATGGGAATTGCAGTAATATTTTTATTCTGGGTAGAGAATGATTATGCCGCATGGAAGGTACTCAATAACAGTACCATGTATATGAAGTTTTCAGTTACATTTCCCTAGAAATTCAGTAGGGAATGCTTATGGGAAAAACTGTCAATCAGTCTCAATAAAATGGAGATTATCAAAACCTCGAATGTGGCTATAAATGAGATAGTGAGAAGGTTACTGGGGTGTGCTGTACTACTGTCCATAGGAAAAAAGATTCCACATTTTCTTACCTCTGAGAATATGCTGGATATGGCCTTCTACAGTAGCATTTTATAACTAGAAAACTAAGGCTACACCAGGGTTAATTTTATCATCAATATCTCTCACAATGCATGCATGGTTATTACTGCAGGAAATAATTTTCCTCTATTAATATTCCAGTTGCTAGATTAAGTTTTTCTGTAATGATTCACATGGGGCTTATGAATGGCATATTTTAACATTAAATTAGTTGAAATGTAACATTAAAAACAAACCAATTAGTCATGAAATTAAGAATGCTTTTTATACCAGAGTGAATTATTAATGCCCCTTTTCATTCAATTTTCTTGTAGTCAATTTATAGGGTAAATTACTTGTACATCACTAAGTGGACTAGAAAAGTTCTAGCTAAAATATCAACCTATACATATCCATGCATATTCACATACATACACGGATATGTACAGATGCACAAAACCGAGCTAACACTTCTTTATTTATAGACATTTCCTGTCACTGAATACTTTAGTATCAGCCTACTTCTAATTTCATTTGACGGTACCTTAATCCGCACCAAACGATGAGTCTCAGCAGTTTGCTTTGTAAATGGAGAATTATGAAAAAAGGAAATTGTATTATAAATATTTAATGTGAAGGGAGAAAAATAAAGTATTTTATAAGCTTATATAATAAGGAATGGTTTGTCTGTTCTGTGTACAATGCTTAGATGGTGTTAACAGCTTTTGCCTTCATGACTCTTATTTTGAAATTATTTATTGGATGACAATTTATAATGTAACTGCTATCTTCCATCTAAAACTTTGTGAAACTTAATTTAGATAAGTGAAGATGTCTTAATATAATTGTGATCAAGACTTATTTTATTAGAATTAAATTTAATCTTGTGATATCTCTGTCTTATTTCTTCATATGTTAATTATATAACTTAATATTCACAAGAATGTAATTTATTCTTTATTATGCAGTTTGTTGCAGCAAGTAGTTTCACGTTTTAAAATTGGAAATATTTAGTTATGCTTCATTCCATTTGAAGAGATATTTTATGTGTATCTTCTCTCATCCTTTAAAACTTAGTGTGCATTCCAATGAGACCAGTAGCTATAATTTGCACTAATAAATTCTCTCTTGAGTTTTAATACTTCCAAATAATACTATATAAATAATATGTATAAAGACAATGGTAGATGACACTAAGAAAGAAAATAAAGGGGTCAAAACTTGCGTTGAAATGTAAAAATGAATATGTGGAACACCGAGAAAGTTATTTTTGTGCTTACTTATAACTATAAAGTGTTTATTGAATAGGCTTTGATGCAGTCACTATATTTTAGTGTACAACAAAGATATTCAAAAACATAGATTCAAATTTTAGTCACAAATTAATTTTTGCATAAAAATCAAAACTAAAATTAGAGATATGTTTTGAATTTATATGTGAGAAAGAAAACTTTATTAATTTAATATTGAGAAAAGAAACATTCTAATATCTATTAAAAATTACGTGATCCATCATCCTTTTCAAAATACACAAATTAAAAGGAAATAAGTGAAATAACTGTATAGTTAAAAAAATACGTACCTTGGGCACTAATATTTTACTTTGAATCAATTGTGATTTCAATTTTTTGAGGTTTTGAAATTGTGAGTCTTAGTTTTTTTTATTTCTAAAGCACCACATGTACTTTAAAGCCATAAATATATAGTCATGAATATGTGTGTATCTATGTATGTGTGCATTTGTATACAAATTTGTGTATAACATATATAATTATATATTTTTCATAGTTATCAAAATACCACAAAGGTAATAAAATAAAATATTTTTCCAGTCACTAGAGAAATATTCTTAACTCATGCACCTTTTGAAAATAAAATACTAATTTACTTGAAAATCAGTGTGTGAAAGAGTATGTGTTTGATTTCTGATTCTCCACCCCTGAAGCTCAGGAAAGTTTTAAGCTGCTGCACTTATCAAGGATGCTGTAAGAAGACTAATGTAAAATATTTCTCCATCACTGTTGTGTGAGCTCTCAGAAAGCAACCACTGAGAAATACAGTGAAGAGCCAGAAAGGAGAGGAGGACAAGTTTCTATTTAGACATTAGAAGGCTGTTTAAAGGTGTATCTAAAACATTTTTCAGATACCAGGTGTCATTTTCTTTTCTAATGTTCATTCTTGGTGTTATGCACTGACAAATGATATAGGAAATTATCTTCATTATTAAAGGCACATTAACCGAATTTCTGATAAGCCATAAAAATTATACTGAGAAGTTTCCTTTCTTGTTCTCTATTCAGCCAAATGAAAACAAAAAGTGAATAAACTGCCCTTTGATAAGTGATGTTCTTTGCAAATGCCTTGTACTTACACGTTCAGTAAATCAGATCAAGAAAATTATGAAATGGTCTTCAGTACAACTGAAAGTATTCTTATAAATGCACAAACTATAATCGTATAGAAGGACAGAATAGAAGTTACATCAGGAAAAAATGAATCAGAAAATTTTGTTTTGAAATAGGTTTTGCAAGAGTTTTCTGTTAAAAAATAACAGGTAATAATGTCAATGACTAGCAATGTGTACTTATATGAATATAAATAACTTTGCTTCCGTGAAAAATGGAAAAACAGTAAACCAATGTACTCTAGTAAAGAAAATAATCACATTACAGTAATTCATTCACTGGATATGCAAGATATTTAAAGCAAGGGTGTATTATTGAGGTGTCTCCAGGGAAATATAATCAATCAGTAGGATATTCCACATTTAAAATATATGATACATGGTAAATTGTAATTATGTACCTTTATACTAAGAAATTGTATTATGTGGTGTTGAGAATAAATTGCAAGAGCAACCTGGAAACTCAAGAACTCCAATGGTGTAGCTCTAGTGTGAGTAGGTGGGCCTGACAACCAGGGGGACACCTGGTGTAATTTTCCAATCTTAGTCTCAATATCAAGTCAGGAAAACAATGGCACAGCTTAGCAACAATGTGTCAGTGGAAATTCTCAGTCTATCAGTTCAAATGTTAACCTCTGTAGAAACACCCTCAAGGACACACAGATATAATGTGTCAGCTGAAAACTGAATCAAACTGACATTTAAAATTAGTCATCACAGTGATACAATTGATTAGTCTGAAAATACTGTGAAGAACATAGTGGGAAAAAAAAAAACATACTAATAGTGAGAGAAATACAGAGAACTCAGTTTTATCCTGCATACAAAAACATTTATTGAGGGTGCATTCTTTGTCAGGCCCTTTGGTGGAAAAGAGGAATTAAAGAAGACACCTAGCATCATACGGCATAAATACAGAAAAATTTAAAAGAATGAATAGCATAATACTGTACTGAAATTTAATAGAAACTAAGATTTTATAATGCACTTATCAATACATAATTAATGTTAAGAGGACAAGTTACAGAATTTCCTTCATTCAAGGATAATAGATTATAACATTATGTAGATGAACAGAAAAATTGCATCTTAGTCCAGAATATATAGTCTTCTGACAACATATATAATTACATTCCAATGAGTTGGTTAGGAGGCTGAATTAATAGAAATTATGTATAAAAAGGAACTTATTTGGGTTGCTTTTAAGTACAATGAGATAAAGAATCTAAAATGACCACGTGCATGTGTGAGAGCTGGAGGGTCCAGCTGCCACTCAGAGGTGACATAGAAGAACAACAGTCTAAGACTGCAGGACAGCTGGTGTGAGTCTGTTCCATGGATTTTTGTTCAGAAAACAATGCTGATGTCCAGAAAATTGAAGTGAGTCTGTAATCAAGATTGGTACATAAAGACAGCAGAAAGCCAAAGTATGGAAATAATAAAGGCCTCAACTCTTCAGGAGAAGAAGCTATGTATCATTCCCCTGCCTTCTTTCTTATTTGGTTCAAGCCTATTGGTTAGGCCACTTACATCCAGGGTGGCTGTTCTTTCCTCCTTTGCTGATAAACAATTCAATCACACAAACCTGAATGCTCTGTCTGGGGCATTTCCTAATCCCATCAAGTTGATATTATCCCTCCAAAGATCACAGTTCTTCTCCAAAACAATATCTTTTCTGAGGGAGAATCAAAGAAACAAAAAACAAAACAGAACAAAAATAAACAAAACATGAGATATACTGAATATGTATATTTTTTAGAAAAAAACATTAAAGAAAGTGGTCCCCAATATTAAACCCCAGAGAAAGGTTTGATTGAAGATATTCTTCCAAGGGCAGGGCTTGGGGGCTGCATGTTATGCAGGGAGGCCGTTAGGGGGCAGATTTGAAAAGGCAGTGATAGCAGGGAGGGAGAGGAGAGTGAAGCTTTGCCTCCTGTGAGAGGAAGAGCAGCATTAGAACTGGATAAGAGCGTGGTGCCCACCTGTGCTCAGAGCTCATCTCTCGCTCAGCCCAGTCCTTCCAAGGTCATGAACGAGCTCTGGTTCATGAGCCAGGATTTGGAGATTCCTTAGTACTAAAATATATTTTAGAAATATAAAATGTAAATCTAAATACAGAATTGATATTTTGTTTTATTGTGTTTTATTTTATTTTGGAGACGGGTTTCACTCTGCAGCCCTCACTGGTCCTGAACTCAGTATGTAGCCCAGGCTGGCCTGGGATTCATGGCAATCCTGCTGTCTCAGATTCCTAAATACTGGGATTACAGGCGTGCACCACCACACCCAGTTAATGTGGAGCTGGGGAATGAATTTGGGTAGTGAGCACTTAGCACTTGGTAGGCAAGCACTTTGACCACAGAGTCATTCTTCCAGCTCCTAGAATTGACGTTTTAGAAGGTTTTATAGAAAAAGAATTTAGAATATTGAAAATATTGAATACATTTTTTTTAAAATTTTTGCTTTATTTATGTATTACTAAACTGGCATGTTGCCAATAAATACTAGATTATTAGTTATGTGTCTTGAAAAATTAATGTATAAGTAGTTTAGTTTTCTACAAAACAGAGTTTGTACACAGTAAAGGTTCATCCGTTTTAGTTAATAGTATAGCACAGAGTACAAAAGAAACACAATCCTTTATTTCATTAGAATTTTGTTCTAGGGTTAGAGAGAAATTATATTAAAGGGTAAACACAGAAAAAAAACATAGATTAGTATAATGGGTGGAAAATGAATATTTATAATTCTAAAGGTAAGTGGAAAATAGTCCTAGAAAGTTTCTGTGCAAAACAACCCAGGGAGATGAGGATGGGGACAATGTTCTATGAGGAATGGAGTCAGTGGGAAAGGACAGGGTTAGGGGCTTCAGAAGAGCCAAATTGTATAGAACTTTCATCAAAATAAAGAATGTTATTTTTTAAATCACTGATAAATTTAATTTGATTTAACACTTTAAAATATCTTTCTGACAAGGAATTACTATAACTATTATTTATTTTTTAATTGTTAACTAAATGAATTCATTAATTAAGGGACCCAAAATAATACTCTGATAGATTTCACAGTACTTTGAAATGGCCACAGCAAGATATTCATCCTGTGCCTTAACTGATGTAGTTATTACATTTCTACTGTGAAAATACTCAAATCTATTCTTAGCAAATTAAAACATATAATATGTTTCCAAGTAGTTATTGTAGTATATAATTGATACCCTGAAAATATTTCTTCTGTCTAAAATTTTGTGTCCTTTCACCAAAATACTTTAATCACTTCACTGCCTACCTTTCTTTTGATAATCACCATTGCTCATTCTTCTGCTTCTATAAACTTGATTTTTTACACTGTACATGTTAATTAAACTCATAGAGAATTTATCTTCATAAGTCTGGTTTATTCTAGGTAACATAAGACAATTAAATCATTCAGAGTGCAAAGTCAGAATCTGAAAATGGTATGCAGGGAGGTTACCATAAATACTGTCTTTATTTTCAAACATGAAAATGGAAAGTAAATGTATTTAAGAATATCAAACAGGCAACCTACACCTTGGAACTTGAAGGACTGGACGATCTCATGCCCTATGCCTCTTGGGCACCAAGGACAGCCAGATAGACACCTGGGAGCCAGTGCATCTGGGCCTGTCTTTCCTGTGTGTCAGAGTCAGCCAGGTAATACATAAAAGAAAAAAAAAAAAAAAAGTCTAAATCCGGAGTCCCAGGAAAAGAAACAGAGTCCATCAACAATACAGTATATTAACTCACTGGAAGAGAACCAGGAGAAAATGTAGCAATAAATCACCTACAGCAAGATCTGACACCCCAGAAAACAATACCAGGAATCTTGAAATAGCAGGTCTCAAAGACAAAAATTACAAAAACAAAAACAAAAAAGGTGTTAATTTTTGGGCCCAGAAACTCTTAGAATTGAAACAGGAAATGAAAAAGCTGAACCAGAGCATAGGTGTACTATCAGCAAACATTGACAAGAAATTAGAGAAGCACAAAGGAGATACAAATAAGCCGATAATGAAGGCAAATACAAGAACTTATGGAAGAGCTTAGAAGAGATATAAAAATAATGAAAGCTGAACTTTAGGATGTGAAAAACACACAGGAAAAAATAAGTAACCAGTTTGAACATTTTGAGAACAGAATATCAGACCTAGAATCAAAGCGGCTGAGCTGGAATGTACAGGAAGTGAAGAACACAAAGCAAAAAAGTAAGTAAGAGAATCATTACAACAGCTGATGGATGACTCAGAGAGAAAAAAGTCAGAATTACGGGACTTCAGGAGAAAACCGAGGCCAAAAAAAAAAGTAAGGCTTAAAGGTCATGATCAATATACTCATGGAAGAACATTTCCCAAATCTAAAGAAAGATATGAACATTGAACTACTGCAGGTAAATAGAACACCAAATAACCTTCCTGAGAAGAGAGACTCATCACAACACATCATAATTAAAATACTGGTGACCCAGTACAAAGAGAGAATATTGAAAGCTGTAAGAGAAAAAGTGGGTGACTTACCAAACTAAGCCCATCAGTGTAAACGCAAGTTTCTCAAGCCAGACCCTAAAAGCTAGGAGATCATAGAACAGTACCATCCAAGCACTAAGAGAACATAAATGCCAATGAAGACTTCTATATGCAGCAAAACTATCTTTTACGTTAGAGGGAAAAATTAAAAATTTTTCATGATATAAAAAGCTTACAGAAAGTTTCAGCCTCTAAGTCAGCACTGCAAATAATACTTAAAGGAACCTTAGAAAGTGAAAGGGAGGCTAGCAACACCAAAGACCCCAGATAAAAAGGAAATGATGAATGTGGGATAATGAGCTGACCAGAGATTCAGTCAAGTAAATAAAGCTGAAAAATTATAGCGATGACAAGACATACCAAATATACCTTGATAATTACTCTGAAAACGAGTTGCCTCAATTCACTTACTAAAAGCCATAGATTGGCTCACTGGATCAAAAAATAAAACCCCACAACTTTCTGCTTAAAAGAGATACACTTCACTCAGAAGGAAACTCATAGACTGAAAATAAAAGGATGAAATTCAATATTTCATGAAAAGGGCCAAGGAAACAAGCAGGGGTAGATACATCAGTCTCAGACTCATCAGATTTCAAAACAAACCAGATAAGGGAAGAGAAAAATGGTCATTATATACTGGTAAAGAGAATAATAGAATAGGAAGAATTAATAATCATTACTACATATGCTCCTTATTCTTTGGCACCCTATTATGTAAACAAAAATTATTAGACTTGAAAGGACATATAAGTCCCCCCAAAATTATAGCAGGGTATAATTTAATACTCCACTATCACAGATAGACAGATCAATGTAACAGAAATTGCCCAAAGATATACAACAATTAAAATGACGCTATAGAAAACTTGGACCGAACACATATTTACAGAAATTTGCACTCAACATTAATAGAATATATGTTTCTCTCAGCAGCACTTAGGACATTTTCTAAAACAGACCATATTTTATGACATAGTCATGCTTAAACAAATACAAAGGAAGAGGAATACTTCCTTTTATATTTTCAAAACACAGAATAAAGCTGCAACTTAACAGCAAGAGAAATAAGAAAATACATAAATACAAGGAGACCAAACATTTTACTACTGACAAAACAATAGATCACAGAAGAAATCAGGAAAGAAATCAAAAAACTACATAGAGATAAAAGATGAAGGAAATATGTCATATCAGAATCTATGGGACACAATGAAAGCAGTACTTAGAGGGAAATTTAAATGAATGCATCAAAAGAACGAAACAGTCACAAGAAAATGTTAATGACACACCTTAAGACCCTATATAAACAAGAACAATCTAAGCCAAACAACAGTAGAAGAAAAGAAAGTATAAAAATCATATTAAAATTAATGAAATTGAAATTAAAAAGGTAACAGAAAAGATTAATAAGTCAAAGAGCTGGCTATTGGAAAGAAGAAGCAAGATCGACACACCTTTAGCTAACCTCACCTAAAGGAGAAAAGGAAAAGTGCATATTAATGCACTTAGAAATGAAAATGGTGAAATGACAACAGACTCTATAGAAATTCAAAATATTATGAGAAATCATTTTAGACTCCTATATTCTAATAGTTTAGACAATTGGAAAGAAGTGGATAATTTCCCTGGCACATATGAAGTACCAAAATTAAATGAAGACATAAAAATCTTAAATAACCCAATAAAACCAGAAATTGGAGCTGTAATACAATCTCTACCTACAGATAAAAGCCCTGGAACCCTGCTGCACTGCTGATGGGAATGTAAATTGGTACAACCACTGTGGAAAGCAGTATGGAAGTTTCTCAAAAGACTTGAAATAAATATCACCTTCGATCCAGCGATGCCTCTTCTGGAAATTTTCCCAAAAGAGTTAAAAACAACACACAACAGAGATATATGTACACCCATGTTCATAGCGGCACAAGTAACAATAGCTAAAATATGGAAGACACCAAAATACCCATCAGCAGACCAATGGATACACAAATTGTGGTATTTATACACAATGGAATATTACTCATATATAAAGGCAGATAGGTTGGAGGCTTTTTAAAAATAAATAGAGGCAACTTTAGTCCATTGTGCTTAGTGAAGTGAGTCAGAAGCAGAAGGTGAAATATCGAATGATTTCTCTGATATGAGAAACCCAGATCACAATTTTTCAACACAATTTATTGTGGGGAATTACGGGAGGTAGAGGGGAGGGTCAAAAACGGGAGAGGGGAAGGATTTGTAACTTTGCCATGCTATGTATATGCACAAAACATTCAAGATCAGTATAAACTTTATGTATTGCATTTATACTACACTCTATTATAGAATTTAGCAAATGTTTTAATAGAAAAGATGGATGAGGATGAACATTAAATATTTTATGTCTTAAGGCTAGACATTCTGCTTTAAAACTAATCATCATTGTCAGTAAAATGAAAACAGTTCTTTCCAGTATATAAATAAAAAAATGAGCAACAGTTCAATAACAATTTAAGAAAAGAGGCAATAGGCCAGTTTGGCCAAAGCTGAATGGACAGCTTCTACTCTGAAATAGAGAATCTGTGTCTTCTTTTGAGAAATAAAACTGTAATAAATAGGATATACTATTACAATTTACTTTTATTTAATATAGAATTGAAATGTATGTTAAAAAACTCATGGTACATATTATTTATATTTTCTATAACATATACATCATGTTACTTTATAGCATATTATTTTACTCTAATATAGTTATAAATATTTTAAAAGCCATAATATATCAAAGATGATCTACAATGTTGACTGAAACATATATAAAGCATATAATAAATTAAGTAAGTATCATAATATGGGAGAGAATTATTCTTATGAAGGTCAAATATTTGTTCAGGGTCACAGATGAGACATAAAGAAATAAATAAAAATAATTTAGAAAATGTGTGCAGAATTCTCCAAAGTCATTGTTATTTCTTGATGAAAAACATTGTGGTTTCTCTAAAACTAGACTGAAAATTTCATATACTTTTTAAAAAGTGAATTAGTTCATATGAAAGAACAAAGAATCTGCTAAGAAATTGGATGAAACTATTTATTTCCAACCTTGTAAGAGCCTGGAAATAAGGAACAGTTATCCTCAAACTGGAAAGAGCTTTACACCCTCAAGTCAGCAAAGACCTAAGTATTTTCTGTTATCTTTCTACTTACAGGCTGATTATTACTCATCATTTACACAAACCAATTTGTTACCTATATTGTGATACTCTGTTCTCTTAAAGTTTTTGAAATTGAGTTCTGTTGCTCCAGAGCAAATGCTTAACTTCCAAGGCCTTTTTCTTAGGCAATCGTGCTTCTTACATAAAGCCTATATCATTTTCCCCACATTTTATTGATATGTATACGTGTAAAATTCAAGATTTACAATGGAGTTGAGCATTTTGTGCACACGTGTGTCTTGTCAAGGTGACAAGGGCTTTCCCACTGGCCTTTTGTCCCTCCCTTTCCTCTCCTCCCTCCCTCCTCCCCACCCTACTCCCCTCTTTCACTTTGTCTTTCCTCTGAAGTTCCATAGGAGTTGTGCCTATACCATTTTTAACCTTTTGTTTTCTATAGTTTTTAGTTTTGTAAGCAAGAACTCCTTTGTTTTAATATGAGTATCTTACTAGGTGCTTCAGGAAATGTTTTCCCAAATCTGACCCTGACTGGCTCAAATATATTACTTCTACCGTTTTAAGGAAGGAATCTTCCCATTGATTTTTTAAAACATCTTTCCTAAGAAGATTTTTTTTCCTTTCTCTGGACACTGGATTTATGCGTAGATAAACGGGGGGAGGCCCTTACATCAACACGTCATAGTGTCGTCTGCAGATTCTGAATAAGCATATGGCAAGTACTGAAGAATCATGACCGTATTTTAAATTCCTTTTTTTCCTCTCATTCCTTTAGTAGAAAGCATCTCCAGCCACGGGCAAACATTCAGTTGTTGCCAGAAGCAGACTGTGCTGTATTCTCAGGATATTTTAGGTGGCAGTGAAGGTTTATACTTGGAAAGAGAATAACATTAAGGGGATGTTCCTATCAGCAGACATGATCTGTTTACTCGTCTGCCTCTACTCCACTTCCCTGAACTCTTTGAGGTTTGGTCTTTGAATTTTGAAAGCCTAGAACAGTTAATGGAGCACAAATCACCATTCAGTAAATATTTACTGCAAGAGGCTTCCCTCTGAGGGTTGAGCCTGTTCTCTGAATTGACTTTGTGTCTGTCTTTGCAATGCTGTTAGTCTACCAAAGCGGTAAATATCTTAGATCTTCCAGATCGCCATGCCCAGGGGAATGTTTGATTTCATTTTATAAACATATGTGAGAGATAAAGGATATACAAGTAAACACAGAAAGAAGGAATAATCGAAGACTCCTTTCACGCAGAGGAGCTTGTGCTTCCTTTGTCAAAGTGTTGCAGGAAGCTGATCTTACTAAGGTCTTTCATTATAGAACATTCCACTGCTGTAAAGTAATTGGGGATATTTCAATAAACTAAATATGATCCTTCAACTCTTAGTAAAGTGTTAATTTGCACAGGTTTGGGAAGTATGAAAATGAAATTATTTCTAGGAAAAACGAAACACAGTTCCACGACAAAACTCAAAAATATTTAAAATTTATAAATAAATATATGTTCAGTTCTTGGAAAATTAATGACTTGAAAAATTTAACAAGAAGCTAAAGCTAAATTTTAACATTAAGATAGGATGCTATAGATGTCTATACTATTCGATTTATTAAAATTTTACATGCTTTTCAAAAAATGTGGAACAGACATTTCACAGGTTTAAAAGAATGATTTTAGATTGCCCCGTTAATGTCACTTAGTATCACTATATTTGAAAAAAATAAACATAGTTTGCAGGTTTTGTCAGAGATTTTCATAGGAAATGTCTCCAGGTAGTGATCAGACTTGGCTGGCTGAAATAAAATAATGCAAAATGTTCTTCACATTTGCTTGTCAAGTGCAAATATTCTCTCATAAAATATCCCGATTCAAATTTTTCCTTTTGAGCTTATGCAAATACACACACGTACAAAAGCAAAGCTTAGCATCATGGCATTCAATATTAAGATACCAAAATCCTAATAAAACTGGTAACTGATGGAAAATTATTAAGAAAGAAACTCGTCTATTTACATCTGCTTTTTTGTAAAAAAAATAGTCAATTAATAGTAGTATGAAATCTCTTTCAGTTTATATATTTATTATTTTGTATTTGTTGGTGATGCCTGTTCATTCACATATTCAGTGCATAACAGTTTGGGGGAGTGATACATGTAAATATTGCTTTTTTGTATTTCTTTTTTCCCTTCATCACCCTTCCCCCTTTCCAACCCTTTTTACATAGTGAGTTTAGGACCATTCTTCTCCAAGTTTCCTCAACACTATTTGTTAAAAGAATATGCTTTGGCCCCAGTGAATAGTTTGGGCACCTTTGTCAAAGATCAAATGACTAGGAGTGCCTGGAGATTTTTTCGGGATCTTCAGTACTGTTCCACTGATCCTCCTGCTTGGTTTTGTGTTGGTACCAGGAATTTTTAATCACTGTTTCTTTTAATATAAATTAAAATTCAGGGCTGTGATACCTCCTGCTTTGTTCTTGTTTGTCTTTAGTGTTTTAGTAATTCTAGGTCTTTTCTGACTCCATATAGACTTCATGATTATTTTTTCTAGTTCTTTGAAGAATACTGTTTGATATTTTGAAGATTATTCCATCATGTGTGTACATCAATTTTGTAGTGTGGCTATGTTAACAATATTTGTTCTGCTATCCTGCAACATGGGATGACTTTCGTTTTCCAAAGTCCATCTTTTTCTTGAAAGTATTGCAGTTTTTGCTGTAGAATTCATTCACATTTTTGGTCTGGATTTTGTTTAAGTATTATTTTTTATTTTTTATTTTGACAGCAAATTTACATTCTGACAGTAAAACATTATATTGAATAGTTTGTTGTGTCTCAACCAAAAGAAGTATGTTTCTTTTGAAAGACGTAATAATTGTGTGTGTGTGTGTGTGTGTGTGGAGAAGAACATTACAATAGCTATTTATCACCTGCTGTGGCGTGGGTCAGCAGTGTCTTCCAAACTCCTCATGTACCTGTATTACTACTGGTGAGAAGCAGAGCCTGGCTGGAAAGGACACATGCTTGGGGCTTGACCTGTAGGGCTGTGTGCTGTCTCCTTCTGTCCTCCCTGACTGGGCTCTGCCTTGTCGTCTGTGTGAAGCTTTCCTCCAGCTCCAGCCCCACCATGTTTCTACCACCACCTGCCTCCCATGAAAGAGGTGATATGCTCTGAAACTATGAGCTGCAGTAAATCTTTGTTCTCTAAAGTTGTGAATGTTGGGTATCCTCTTCCAGAAATAAGTAATTACCTAAGACAGCAAAGATTTTTAAATAAGAAATTAATAATTTAAAACTTTAAATTAAAGTTTGGAATAGTAGTTTAGTCATAAAATATTTGCCTCACATACACAAATCCACTGTGCTTAATCCATAACAATAACAAATGAATGCATACAGTTTTAAAACACTCAAATTCAGAAACAAATTCAGGTCTAAAATATCTCTGCTCCCTTTGGAGAGAAAATAGTTACATGTTGTCTTGTCACCTCAGAATACTAATTTTCATGGCATGATATTCTCATTTATAATAACAATTTAATTATAAACACAAAGAAATTAACTTTTCCATTTTGATGAGATTATATTGCCAAAGAATTAAAAAAAAGAGGAATTGGAAAACAAATGCATATGATATAAAAAGAGTATAAAAAACTCATGCTAAGTATTTTCATTATGTTATTATGTACATATACTTTATCCACATACATAAACACACACACACACACACACACACACACACACTCACACACACACACATATATATATGTATTTGCAAGTAAAAACTAAGAAAGACATGATTATTAAAATTAATTAATTGGTATAGTAAACTGATCTTTTTATTTGGAATCAATTACCATGTGACAATCAGGAAGATGCACAGAAATTTTATAATGCCAAGGAACAATTATCAGTTAATATAATCTTTTCTAGAAGTTACTTTAGTTAAATTATATTGCCAGACCATATTCTTTTTTTGAATGTTCCAATAATTGTTATTGCTCCAAATGTTGTACAAATAATATAACAGGGTAATTGCTTCAATAGTTGGAAAACGTTGTTTGTTCAAAATTTTATCCAATCTTTCAGGAGAGGAATGACGATTAGCAATGAAATTAAATTATAATTTTCCCTTGTAAAAACTGCAGGTTTTTTTTTTCATTCTCCAAATGGAATCATTGTGTTGTATATATCCCATTATATATTGTATAAACCCTATTCTACCGCGATGCACTTTCCAATTAATCTTCTCTAAAAACTAATTTTTTCATAACCATGCAATCTGTTAAACTACGGATCTCCTAAGTTCTTTCTCATTGGTTTACAGATGGCCACCTTCTCACTGTGTCCTCATGCACTTTTCTCTCTTTGCACACGTGTCCTTTGTGTCTCTTGCTCTCTTCTTACAGGAGCAGTAGCTACACTCAGTTGATACCCACTCACGGATCCTCATTTAAGCGTAGTTATGTTCTTAAAGTCCTATCTCTAGATATGTTCGCATTCTGAAGAAATGAGGGTTATGACTACAATCTTTGAAGTTTTCAGGAGACAATACATTCTTATGCTAGTCACTTTCCCATTGTTGTGATGAAGTATTGGACATCCACAAATTAAATAAGAAATATATTTTGGCTGACGGTTTTCAGAAGATTCAGTCCACAGTTTGTTGGATACAAGATAGAAATGGCGTGGCAGAAGAGCATGGTAGGGGAAAGCCACTCAGTCTACGGCAGCCAGGAAAGACACAGAGAGAGGAAGAGAGAGAGAGTCAGGCCTTAGCAGCTGGAGACAAGGACACACCCTCTTTCAGGTCCTGTACCACCAGTGAAGCACCTTCAACCAGGTCCCACCAACTAATAGCACATATACAGGCATGATTTTGTCAATGGAATAATTTCTGGATGTTTTTAGCACCCTGTGATGAAATTAGATTCCAAAAGCACCATCTTTTATTCCATTAGATTATTTGAGGGGCATCTTATCAATAGATTTAAACTGTAACAATTCTATAACATCATTCTTTGTGATAATATCAGAATGTTTTCTTGATATGCTTAAGTGGATGTTTAAAATCTTTACAAAATTATCGATAAAATAAGATTCCTTGTCTTCCCACTTGCACACTCTTCCTTCCTCCAATATTCCCAATTAAATGGAAACTATAGTCTTCTAATAATCTCTTAATTCAAAATTTTGATCATGTATTGGCTTTTCATGTTTTCCAACATTTCATGGGAAGTCTGCCAACTGAAATCAATAGAAGGACATACAGGAATAGAAATAAAGCCTCTTTGATGTTCCTGTTAATGCCCTCACCCTCAGGCATGAGCCTCTGTGACTTTCCTGTTGATTTCCATAATATCCTGTTAGCTGATGTTTCCACTCCTGTCCTTTCTGTGTTTTCATATATTTGAGAAAAACTATCAAAACCATCACATTAAAATTGAAACTATATCTCATTAGTCTTTTTAATCAAACATTTCAGATCCTGTCTTTTCTGAGTAAAGTTCAGAGATCTCGTAATGAACTGTAAGTCCTTAACACACATAGTTCCTGCATCGGGTCTCATTTCCCATTCTCCTCCTTAAAGAACTCAATACAGCTACTCTGATTACTGCGAGCATCCTAGAGAGTTTTCTAACGAGGTACTTGTGTTTGCTGTATTCTCTGCCTAAATACGCTTTTTTATATGCAAAATTTTCTCTATTCTCGTCTTTAGTCCTTTATTTCAATGTCAGCTATTCAATAAAGCTCTGTACAATCCTAGTGTTCAAAATCACTTGTGTCCAACTACAGCGTACTTCCTGCCCTCTCCTATTATTTCGTTTCTTTGGCTACTTTAACACCTACTAAATATAACATATGAATGGACAGATAGATATGAATTATGCAAGTCATGTGTATGTGCGTATATATAAAACACAAAGATATGCTTTGCCTCTCTTTCATTAGAATTTTTCATTATTTTAATATTTTTGGATGTGGTCCACTGTTGCTTGCTGAAAACCATAGTATGCACAGATATTTGACATCATATGTGCTAAATAAACATTCAGTTTAATAAAATAACAAGTGAATGTATAATCTGCATGAAAAGACATGTGCTTTAGTGTAATTTTAATCAATATCAGCCTTTTTCATCTTTCTACTTTTTAAAGAAGTATACAAAAGGATAGGTGGTGTGACACATTATGGTATGTAGTGTCATATCCTGTAATCAATAGTGGCAGTTTAACAACTCCATTATATATTTTTTTCAAAAAACAATGAAGTTTTTCATAATTACTTTCCAAATTAGTTATCTAAGATATGTCATAAGTTCACAAAAATAATATAGTTTGCATTTTCAAAATTTCTGTCAGTACAAATGCCATTGGTATATTTCTCTCTCTCCCAGGTTTCTCAGGATAGACTGAAATCTCAAAATCTACAGAACACTTAGCTATTTTAAAGTACCTTTACATGGAATGAATCATCTTCCAGTAGACTTTGTAAATAATACAATTCAAAATATTTTGTTATGTTGTATGTCATCAGAGCACACCTGGGTGTCAAAGGAGACAAAGAACTCAAGAAAGCTTCTGTCTGAACCATGGAGATAGAATCTATTCTTGAAAATAAAGACATGTCTCAATTTTCCTTCATTCCCTTGCAATGTGTAAACAGTAGCTATTTACTTTGATTTTATAGTCAATCTTTCATTTCAGTCCCTCTCACAACACTCACATTTGTTACTATTTCTCAGTGTCATTTCCCATTTAAAAAAATAATCTGCTCTCAAATTGACTCACTTGTTTGAATTTTTGATATTGATTCTCATTTTGTTCTGAATTGTCTCTTAAATCTTTGTTCTTACATAAAATAATATTGAATTATTTAAAATTCTTATTCCAATAAGGCATGCAATGTCTCATTTACATTGTTAAGCTCATTCACTTTCCTAATCTCACTTTTAGATTTCTTAAGATAGTAAATGCAAATGTTGTCTTGAATAACCTGAATTATGCAGAAGCTCACTTCATGTCAACACATTGCTTCCACATAAAAATATCTTTTTATCTTGCTCATTATGTCTTATCTATTCACTTGTTCAGTTGTTCCTTTACTTATCTCTATTTTAAACGCTTTTTATAAAAAAAGATCTGATGTTCTATTATATATATTAAAGATAAGGCAGTAAAGAGAAATGTCAATTTAGGCATGAGGATTCACCCTTATAATCCCATCACTCTGAGACACTGAGGTAGATGGATCACACATTCAAGCCTAGTGTGGATAATTCTGCAACTTGGAAAGAACTGGTCTCAAAATTAATTGATTTAATAAATGCATAAATGCACATGTGAAGGAGTGCTCATGTAGCCCACTGTAAGGGGCTCTAGGTTCAAGTGTCTTGATGTTATAGAATATATATATATATATATATATATATATATATATATATATCCCATCTTCATTTCAAAAATGTATTTTGATATGAATCTATTTTTAATTTATCTTTTTATTCTGTTCTTACTACTCTTACCAAGCTGCACAATGCCAATGTGAACGTAGGCTCATATTAAGTCATCTTGATGTACTGATGGTCTTATGACAGCAGGACACATGCTTGAAATAAAAAACGATAGTGTAAGAATATATCAGTACATAATATTGGTAGAATAAATAAGTGAATTAGGGAGTAGTCTATATTTGAAATCTTCATACACTAATGATTAAAATATTATACTATTTTCAAATGCAATAATGCCTTATGGTTTCTCGAAATCTTTAATTTTACTCATCAAGTTTTTTATTCAGGTACTGTTTCTTTCATGTTGAGAGAATAATTTTTAAAGTGATAAATACAAAATTAAAACCAATTTGAATAGTTTTATGGCAAATAAATATTACACAATATATGCTATCAGAATCTAAAACTTTTTATATTATTTTTTTTTTATTTTGTGATGTTAAGAGATTGGACTCAGGAGCTCACACATACATGTAGTATATTCTATCATTGATATAAACCTCAAATCCTACCATAATTTTAAAATGAGCATTTCAGTATTTCTCATTGACAGTATGCAACCAGTATTGGATGGGGGGCAATGAAGCTACTTTCTGGCCTCCTGAAGATCATGACTTTATAAATCATCTTCAAATGCATTTTGGCCTAATGTATACATTCTTATTTTGCTATTACCAGCCAGTAGCTAGGTAATCTTTTCTATTTATGGTATGTAATGCTTTCTTTTGGGTAAATACTACTAATATATAAATTAAGATAATTTAGTTTTAAATTATTGATACATTTGGTGGAAAAGATACTTGACTTAATGTGTTAGAAAAAATTTCATTGGAATAAAATTTGTTCCAAATACATAAATGAAGACAAACCAGACTGTTATAAATAACATGTATGCATATAGTGCTGTTGTACGAGTCATTTGCAACTGAGCGGACCTCATAGTCTCCTAGTTTTTACACATAGTTTTAATTCTTTTGACATTACTTATTAAATATTTCAAAAATGAAAATAATAAAGCATAAAAATTTGAAACATGAACTTTGAGAAAAATATGAAACTTCGGCAAAAATAATTTTACAAACAAATTATCTTCAATTTGTATTTTTATAAAGTGCGAGTGACAAAACAATGTATTTAAAAGGTCTAAAACATGTTTTGAAATACATATACATTGCAAAAGGATCACTACAATCAAGATAACTAACACATCCATCACTTCACATGGTTTCAGCAATTTTTAATTTTCTTTAGAGGCATTTTGAGGTAACATAAGGTAAAAATTACCTATAAAATATGACTATGCACAGGCTCTCACACCCAGAGATAGATTGAAATAGTAACATTGTCATAGACAATATTTTTTTCATCTCTGTCCAGGCAATTTTCACAAGAAAATCCTGGCCTTGCCCTATATTTTGCTATGTTGTGTGATGTTTAACTTAACAAAGCATAGTAAACATCTTTTTAACCTCGATGCATTCATGTCAACATCATAGTTTCTTAATAATATAATCAAAACACTTTTTTTCCATGTCCCTGTTATTACAAACCTTCACTTATGTATTTCCTTTCTCTGGTCTAAGAATCATCTTCATTCTATTTCTACTAGGCTGGTTTTGCAACATGGCAATTGAGACTTATGATGCAATAAACATAAATATTTTAGTTTCTTACTTGTTGCTTTGACAAAATACTCAGCATTCACAAATTGATAGAGGAAAGACTTAATTTAATTTACAAAGTTTCCCGCACAGTTCACTCATAGGCTGCCAGCCATGGTGAAGAACATGGCAGAGGCTGGAGAGCTGCTCCTGGCATTGCAAACAGAAGTCAAGTGAAACTGGAGTGAGTCAGTGTCTGGGGACTCAGGCCAGGCCAGAGTTTTCTCTGAAGAAGTTGTAACAATACTTCTTCTACCTTCCTTTACTCAATTCAAGCTACCAGTTGGGTCCCCCTCACCCAAAGTTCGTGCCTCTCTCTAATGTCCTAACCCACAAATCAACAACACACACCTAGAATCTCTGCTCTGAATCCCCCTAGCAATCTTAACAAATTGACACAATCCTTTTAGGTCAAACCCTAAGCATCTGCACCTTCTAGACAGACCCTACCTACCTCCTTAGAACACACAGTTCCACAGTTATCCCACTACACCCAAATACATGAGGTTTTGGGGGACACTCCAGATTCAAACCAAAGCAATGAATATGCATTATAATACATGTTATGCTGACTTTAACTCATTTGAGTATATCATGAAGTGATATAGCTTGATCACATAGGAGTTTCATTTTTAGGGTTTATTTTTGGTTATTGTCGAATCTTCATATTCCACCAGATTTCCTTATTGGATGTATTGATGTTAATATGCATTCTCACCAGCAGTGAATCAGAGCTTCTTTTTATACAACTTTGTCAGAATTTATTGTTTTACATTATTCTTGATGATGTTTTTCTGAGTGATGTGAGATGAAATATCAATGCGGTTTTGATTTGCACTTTCCTAATAGCTAAAGATGTCGCAGATTTTTACTGTGAATTGTACTGCTAGAAATATCAGTATTCAACTATTTCTAGTGCATTCATGTTCTTTAGACGAACACAATAAATGGGAAAGATGTACATATATTCTTGTAAGCCTACACACACATACAGACATGTATGCAATCAAGATCAGAAGTGTGAGTCTGCACACTAGAGAACTGTAAAATCCTGTAGCTAATAAGTCCAGAACATAGAAGCTCAGAAACAAGAGAAATCAGAAGTACAGTAAAATTCTATAACCAGAGGCCTATAAGTTCTCAGTCCAGGCTGGTTGAACTCACTATGGAGCTCAGGCTGGCCTTGAACTCATGGCAATCCTGCTACCTCAGCCTCCCAAGGGCACTTAGTGTACTTAGCACTTGACTTAGCACTTGCTAGGCATGTGCTTTCACCACTGAGTCATTTCTCCATCCCCCTGTACAGTCACTGTTGTGAGTCCGCTTTGAAATTTGAAGCAACTGTAGACATGGGAAATGAATAATGTTCACAGATGATGTTACAGAAGAGCTCACATCCCCAAATCAGAGCTCTTCAAATGGTGTACTCTCCTATTTTCCTCCTAGACCAAGAAACTTAGAAAAATCAAGAAATTCTTTAACAAGGTAATACGCCTCCACATGGTCACACTGTGTACCTCATGTTCTAGAGCCATGTGTAATTTGACTAGTTTTAGTTGAGCAAAAAATGAGGAGCATCTGTGTTGTCTTGCTCGGTTGCTTGCATCAACAAATTTAAATGAATTAGTATCCTCAGGCAGAGCCGTAGAAGATAACATCACGGTGGACAAGAGTGTGTATGACTTTGTCATAAAGGGTGTAAAAATCTCTAGTTCTGGCAAAATAATCTCATCAGCATTTTGAAGTTCAATGACTAAATAACTTCATTTCAATTTACAGTATCTTCTTTTTCTATCTGTGTCCTCATTTTACCTGAAGATTCACCTCAAGTTGACTATTACCTTTGTACATTTTCAGTCAGTTATAGTACAAGAACTTGTGTCTTGTGTATATTTGTTTGTTCTTTTTTTGTTTGTCTTTTTTTTCTAACATCAACACTTTGACTCAGAGCAAGAGTCTCCTTCATTACATAGTTAGATTTTAGGCTGTCTATGCATATCTGGACTTGGGATTTGAATTTCGCAACACATTGCATTCCTTCATAATTTCAACAATACATTTAAAATACATTAGGTTATTTATGGATGTCTAGAGATAATTATTTTCCTTTAGCAGTTTATTCAAAGATGCTTAGAGCATTGTGACCACATTATTATATTACTTAGTCTTCAAAAAGCATTCAAAGTATTATCTCAAGCCACTAAATGTCTTCCTTCCCACAAGTGGCAAATTAAGATAGTGAAATCTATCTGTGTTGAACAATAAAGAGCTTGTACCATGAACTCTCAATATGCCATATGTTATCCAAAAAGAAATGGTGGCAAATTTACCTCTAATCAAGTTAGAAAGATAACTCTAGAAACCCTGAAACTGAATAGAAAAATCTATACTTAAAATTTGTTACTCTAGAATGATTCAAAATTTATTATTATTATTATTATTATTATTATTATTATTATTGAGAAAGTGTCTCACTCCATAGTTCAGGCTGGTCTTGACCTCACTCTGTAGTCTAGGCTGCCCTCAAACTAATAGCAATCTTCCTAGCAGAGCCTCTGAGTACTTGAATTGCAAGTATGTGACACCATGCCCAACTTATGTGAGGCTGGGAATCAAACTCAGGGTCTTATGTTTGTCAGACAATTGGTTTAACCTTTGTGTTATCAAAACTATTTAGGGTTCTCCACAGGAGCAGAATCAATTTTAAAAATTTATATTATGCCAGGTCATTTAAGCAGGCTCACAACATCAGAGGCAAAATAATCCATTTGGCATTTATCTACCAAAGAATCATGATTCTGATGACTAAGTGAATTAGCTGGAAGCCATAGGACAAGATGGATTAAGGATAGAGCACGGTGGTTACAGCATTTGCCTAGCAAGTGAAAGGCCTTTGCATCAATTCCCACCACGTTTCGTTGAGAGTGGTGCTGCATTCTTGTAATCCTAGCACTCAGAAGGCTGAGGCAGGAGGATTGCCAAGTCCAAAGCAAGTCTGGGCTCCATAGTGAGTTCAGGACCACACTGGGCTATTGGCCTACAGAGTGAGACCTTGCCTCAAAAAAAAAAAAAAAAAAAAAAAAAAAAAAAAAAAAAAAAAAAAAAAAAAAAAAAAAAAAAAAAAAAAAAAAAGTCAAGAGCCTGGATGCTCACTAGAGTGATTCTGGGTGAGTCTGTGAGTCGGTGGGAAAGCTGAACAACTGAACAACAGAAGACCTAGAAATAATGTCGAAAGATATTGAAAGTTAATTGTTCAAACTGGACCTCTTTGAAAGAAGCACTTTTTTTTTTCTGCCGTTTTTGATTCCATCCAGACTATAACTCTATTGGCTGGTGGCATTCACAACCTAGGCCAATCTGTCCTCTTCGGCTTTGCTGGCCTACGTGTCAATCATACACACACACACACACACACACACACACACACACACACACACACGCAGAGAGTGAGAGAGAGAGAGAGAGAGAGAGAGAGAGAGAAACACATACGACTGTTCTTTATTAAACGACTAGGCATATTTTACCCAACCAAGTTGATATTTTCCAATTAACACAGACAACTGTAATACAATGACATGAACTCTTTTGAGAAATATACTCAAAGTATGAGTTGGTTAATTGGAATTTCTACTTAAAAAAAAAAGAATCTCCAAAGTGATTGCCACAGTGGTTGTGCTAGTTTATGTTCCCACTAACAGAGTAAAAGAATCCCTTCCACCTACATTCTCACCATATGTGATTTCTGGTTTCATTCTTCTTTAATATAGTACTCAACATTTTAATCAGAGCCCTCAAGCCACAGAAAGAAATAAATGGAATACAAATTGGATAGAAGTCAACAACACATTTGTTTGTAGATCTCATTTTGAGAAGACCCACAAAATTCCCTTATAATAAATTTGGCAAAGTAACAGGCTAAAGACATAGTAAGTACAAAGTCAATAAGTTTTCTGTTCACCAATAATAAAGCCAGTAATTTTTAACCCTCTTAATAGTACACACAGCAAAATAAATATCTAGGAATCGACTTGACTAAAAAGGTGAATGATCTGTATAACAAAAAAGCACTGCATTCAAAAAAGAAATTAAAGAAGATGTTAGAAAATGGAAAGACTTCCCTTCTTCTTGCACACACAAAATCAGTGTTGTCTAAATGGTTATATTTTCAAAAACGATAAATACCTTTAATGCAATTCTTACACAAACACCAAAAATATTCTTCACAAAACTGGAAAAAAATGTAATATTTACAAGGAACCAGAGACACAGCTAAGGCAAAGCAATACTGAGCAACAGGAGTAAAGTAGAAGAAAATAGATATGAGAACCTTGGAATAAGAAAGAAGACACAAGCTCGTACCTATAGTCATCTCATCTTAGGCAAAAGGCCAAAATATATCCTCATTAAAGAAACAGAGCTGTGTAAAGAGTTTATCCACATTCAGAAGAACAAAACTAGACTTGTATCTCTCACCGTGTCCTAAAGTTAAATCCAAGTGGATTAAAGTTGGAGATATAAAAAAAGAAACACTGAAACTGCTGAAAGATAAAAATTGGAGAAACTCTTGAAAACATAGGAATCAGCAGATACATCCTGATGGCACAATAAATAATGCCAAGAATTAACAAATGAGGACATATTAAATAAAAAGCTTCTGTGCAGCTATTGGATTAATTTTGGAACAGGCTGAGAAACAGCGTTCTAGGTTTCCTGTTTTCCCACTAAGTATCCTGGTTGCCAAGTCCATTTGTTCAAGTTTTCTTCAACATAAGTTTCTGGCTGTGCTGTGGAGAGTCAGAACCTAGAGCTGTGTGGGTCTCTCTCTGGTCTATTCTACTCCATTGATCTCTATTTCTATCCATCTATTTCTGCGCCACTAGCTGCTTTGTACTCTCTCTCTTAGTCCCTCCCCTCCCCCAGGCTTTGTAGTATAATTTGAATTGGGCTGTCTGGAATGGCTCCCTTATCACAGGATGGCTTTAGCTATTTTACATCTTCTGTGTTTACATATAAATTTTGGAGCTTTTTTGTTCTTGTTGTGATGTGAAGAGTATCATTAGAACTTTGATGGACATTGAATTCAATCTGTAGATCACTTTTGGTAATATGGCTACATTAATATACCAATTCTGCTGATCCATGAATAGGTAAAGTCCTTCTTCTGCTTCTTCTTCTTCTTCTTCTCTCTCTCTTTTTTAATGAAACAGCTGGGAAAGGCTGGCTTTGAACTCACAGCAATTTTACTGCCTCAGGCTCCCAAGTGCTGGAGTTAAAGGCATGTGTCACCATATCTGGCTTCAATTAGGAAAATTTTTCTACCTTCTAGCTTCTTCTTCAGTATACTGTAATTTTTAATGTTCAGGTATTACATCTCTTTACTTTGATCTTTAGTCTTCTTTTTTTTAAAGGTACTGTCATCGGATTTTTTCTAAATTTTGTCAGTTATTTATAATTGGGATATGGAAAAGCTACAGTGTTTTAATATTGATTTTATATTTTATATGTATATGTATATATACATATGTATATATATTTTAACATGTATTTGAGATGAATTATGTGTTATGCAGAACATTATGCGCCATAAATATTAAATAATGGGCAGGTGATATTATGGCATTGATCATTTTTGTTTCTTCTGCTATGTGTCCTAAATTAGTGTAGTTCTTAAATCCCTTATCTCATTTTTTTCTGACTTTCTCTTTTATGTCAAAAAAATTCTCAACACTTATCATTCTTATTAAGCTTGATTTTTTTGAAAGCCCAATTTGATCTTGTGAATTTGACAAAAACTTAGAAGTTGTATTATTAACCATGTTCTATTGTTTTATCAGTAATAGTTCAATTAATTGGCATAGCAAACATGGTAGTTACTTCTTTGATTTTTATTTAAGATGAAACTTTTAAGGTCTGGAGAGATTCAGCACCTTACCAAGTTGTTCATGTAGTAGATAGCAAGGATCCTATTTGAAGTAAGGCTTCGAAACCTGCGATTTCAACTTGTGCACAGTGTCTTCACTGCAAATGGGTACCCATTTGGCATTTTCAGGACGAAATTGCTAATCAATTATTCCCTTACTACATATCAAAGCATAAGTTTAATATGTATTCCTAAGTTAAACTGTAGCTCTGTCTGAGAAGTAGAGTACACAGTTCACTACACTGGTAAGACACAGAACCAGGAGCTATCACTGCCCTCAAACACAACCGAATGCTGCAGGGTCTCAGTGTTCATAGTTTTGTGTGTTAATCTCATTTCACATACTAAGTGTGAAATAAAAAGTAGTCAAAGCAGCATTGTGTGGGATAATATGGTTAAATATAAAGTCATTATTTTAACAGCTCTGGAAACATCAGTATGTTTGTCAATAACGTATGTTTAAGGTGAATTCCATGTACATTTATTACTTGCATGCAAGATATGAATCAAAGCTGACTTACTAACTTATTAAAATAAGAACATTAAAGAGATGCTTGATATAAAGTGTGATCAAGGGAAATCATGGTTTTAATTTACTTAAAATTATGTATTACCTTAATATATTGCCTTAATGTTTTGCTGCAAAATCTGTTTTCAAGTAATCACTGAAGAGCACCCACTCAGGGAGAGTGGGACTAACGCACACCATAGGTTACCTGACACCGTTGCAGTGTCTCTTCCTGAGATCGTTACTCTAAGCAATGTGCTGCTTTATTTTTAATTATGTAGCTCAATTATACTTATTGTTCTGACTTATTTTAAAACAGTGGTTAAGTCCTTCATAACGTTTATGAAGATGCTTAAATAAATTTCTGACTCGGGCGACATGAAATCTTTTTTTTTTTTTTTTTGGCTGGTTGTAAAGTGAGATGTTTTATCACATGTTAGCTTGTCTTAGAACACAGAATTTGGCATTTCCATCACCTTGGCAGAAATGACAACTGAAACTATTACATTGTGCAAGACCGAGCCCAGTTCCTTTTCTTTGTTTGTGTCCAAAAATCACACATCTATGGAGTGAAATGGTATTTTGTTATTACTTCATCCAAGTACATAGTTTATTCTATTTTCTGCAGGATGTAGTCATTGTGAAGGAGTGTTTTTAAGTAAGGAAATTTTTCTTAGGAAATACTGAAAATTTCAGTTGCACAAATGAGAGGATTATTTAGAAGAATTTAGGAACGTGTTTTGACCTGGTGAAAGATATAGAAATTGAAAGAATAAGCGCTTCCATATTTGCTGAAAATGAGTCAGGATGCTTAGTTTCATAATTTCATGAATGTTTCACAAGAATAGATTTACAGCTTTGCTTTTCTATTTATATTATTTCTTTCATTTGTTCATATAAAATGCTGATTTCTACAAAAATACTGTAAAATAATAAGATGTTTTATTAATTAACAATTTCCATGTATCATTGAAAGGTAAAGATTAAAATTGATCAATACTGACACATTCACTTTACCTCTTTTTTGTACCTTTTTGTGTAAAAATCAACAAAGGAGGAATGCAAGATTCAATTGAATATAATGAACATTTTTGCTTGTCCTGAAAACATAATAACATATGAAGTAAGTTGTGGTTAATTCAGACCAAAGCAGCAATCCATTTGAACAGGCATCTCTTTTGAAATACATGCTTCTCTCTCCAGTCTTCAGCTGTCTTTTGTAATGTAAATTGAATCTCCTGCCAATTCAAGTCACAATTTCTTTTACCTAACACTGAATATACATAGGCATAAGATATAAGACAAAAAAAAAAAAGTCTATAAGAAAGATATTTTAAATTAGTTTGAAGATTTTGGTGTATCCTGAAGAATTAGGCTTAGGAACAATTGAAATTTCCATTTTTCTTATCAGTATAGGTGTGCAGTACACAGTGACCTCGAGAATCTTGTGCACACATATGTTGCATCAACTTCACAATCCCTCCCCCCACTCTTATGTCCTCCCACCCACTCCCTCATCCCTCTTCACTTCCAATATCTCACCTACTTGATTCTATTACTTATTTATAATCCAGGTTTCTCATAGTAAGGAAACGAAGACATATTTAGCCTCAGAGTCTGACTAAATTCACTAAGTGTGATGTTCTCCAGTGTTGCCTTTTAGAAATGACTCAAATCTATGTTATTATGACAGAATAGAACTTCACCACGTACGTATACCACATTTCTTGTATCCATTGATCTGTTGATGGATATTTTGTACATTTTTAATGAAAACTTATGTGAACAGGTACTAAGACGATTATTAAATATTATGTATTTGTTAGTAATTTTTAGATTGTTTTCCAAATTAATTATGCTGCTTTTAAGCTACTTCAACATATCCAAAACAAATAAATTTGTCAAACTTTTTAGTAGTAATTTCAAAGACCATTTTATATGAAGCAGAATTTTTATTTTTTTAAATCTCATGTATTAATCTTCTATTTTGACACAATATTTATACAAATACAGACTTAGTGGGTAAATTAACTGAAACTTTAGATATAAAGCTAATATTATTCCAGTGAAAAAATAAAATTTTTCCAAACCCAAACGTGGGCAATAATTGAAAATTACACTTTCAAATATGTTTTTATGCAGATGTAAATAAGTTCTGGAGCATCTCACTATAAAATTATAGATCTTGAATTGACCAATAAGACAGGCAGAAATCTTTAAAAGATGCCCATAAAATAAACATTAAAAAGAATTTTCTTTGACTGTTAAATAGAATGAACTTTCAATAAGCAGTCTTCTCATACAGAATAAAATCATACCAGCAAAATACAATTTACCATATGGAAAATATACATAGATCGTTTTTTGTTCTTATTATTTTTCTTTAATAAATTGCTTTTGATTAAATTTGGTAAACATAATTATAAAACAGACTTCATAGAAAATTACTATCTTTTATCTTTTTTGTAGTTATTCTCAAGTGGAAACCATGGTTTCTATACTTGTGAATTAATAAAAGCAAAATTTCTTTATTCTTAAGTTATGTTATAGAAGATTTTCAACAGCTGTAACTTAATCCTGCAGGTAAAACATGGAAAAAAACAAAATTACTGTAATCTTTTACATCTACAGACTGATTTTGTTAATAAAAATATATTGTCTGAGTTTGAAATAATAGAGCTCTGTATAAAAGAATCCTACCACATTTCCTGGATCACATGAAGAAACAGCATCCTCATCCTACAATGATATATTCAGTTGCCAAATAATTTGTTTCATCCCATGAAAAAACCCTCAGGTGTCAGTTTGGAACACAAAGACATTTAACGTTTTTGAAATAAAATTTCTCTTTTGCGGTAAAAATTTTGCTGCTTTAGGGAAAATTTGGGCAAGCAAACAAATAAATGTTTGGGAAACAGTTTCACTTTTTCTTTTTCTTTTTTCTTTTTTTTCTTTTCTTTTTTTTTTTTTGGTAATAGGGAGATGAGACACTGACTGAGATTTTTGCCAAGCCACATTTATTTTTATTATTTTTTTTGATTTTGAGACAGACCCTTCTTAATTGGCTAAGTTGCACAGGTATGTTTCAAACCTGTGATTGTCTTACTATTAGAATCTTATGCTGACAGGTTAGATGTAAAATTGGATGCCAAAAATCAAATGATAGGACAGTGATTTAAATGAACATAGATGTGTATGTTTGAATTATCACTGTTTAATTTGAATGTGAAAAACATGATGTGACAAGTATCATAGAGTTGTCCACATATAATGCCATAAAATTATCTCTATTTACATTAATTTCACTTTATAATTATCCAGTGAAATGTTTTTAAGATCAGGTATTTTGAAGAAGCTAATAACAGTAGGTAGAACAGAGTAGTATTAAATTTTCAAATTAAATTGCAGTTGTAAATTGTTTGGCATTTCTGTGTCCAGTGTATTTCCCATCTCTTTCAGAGCTAGCTTAGATTTTCTACCAAGGCTAACATCATTGACTTTTCATCAACTTCCTCAATAATTCTTTTGTCATTCATTGATTCCTTAGTAACCTACATCAATCTATACAGGAACTGACCTTATCAAGTCTGGTTACTTTATATTTGAGGAAAGCTAAAAATCAGTTGGCTTGAGTCTTGTATGACATAATTGGGATCTCATTCTAGATGTATAATTCAGAAATTACTAATAATCTTATAAAGCTTCCGTCTTAGTTTTTTCATTGCTGTGACAAAATGCACAATGTGCACAACTGAGGGAAGGAAAGATTCCTTTTAGTTCACAGTTTCAGAAGGGCTCAGTCCATTCATGGCCTGCCAGCAACAGTGGACACACAGAGATGAGGCAGTGCCTCATAGCATTGTAGACAGAAAACCAAATTCTCTGAAGGAAGAAAGGAAAAAGCATATAGCTTCTGCATCCTGTCCCAGTGATCCTCCCTTTCTGAGTCTAGCCTCAGTGTTCTACCTTGTTCTGGGTTTAAGTCCCTAATCCACCACATGCCTGTAATCTGTAGCCTCCCACATGACTACCTTCCATCACTCACCTAAAATCCATCACACTCTTATTATATTTAACCCCTCTAAACTAGATTCCCATCTCTTAGCAGCACGTGGTTCCAAAAACAACCCATAACATCCAAATACATGAGGCTTTTGGTGACATTCTATATCCAAACCACAAGACTTTCCTGTTCTATTATCATCTTTGTTAATATCTAACTGTGCTTGATCTAGAAATGAAACTCAATCATAAATATGTATGCATAATAACAATTTGGTATTGTCCATACTTTCAAGCGTTGGTGGATTACATTGGGATAGATAATCTGATGATAAAAGGTAATTGCCTTATATTTATAATTTTTTAATAAATAATTTTAATTAAAAACAATCTTCAATGGATATTTGATTTGAATCAAATCTCCTGAAAGTTGAAACACAAAGAATACATAAAATAGGAATTTTTTAGAAACTATTATTTCAATGCATGCCGAAAGAATAATAATGATATAAATCTCGCTTCTCAGTAAAATTACATAGAACAGGCAAGAAAATTCTTGGTCTGTTACCACCACCTCCTAATACATCCTGGCACATTTTCCACAAATCCAACTGTCATCATCTATTTTATGCTATCTAATATATTGATATATTTTTGCGCTTACACATGAGTTTGCATTTATCCAAATTATTTCCATCTCAAAGGATCAATTATTTCACTTATTTTTTTATTACACATTAACTACAGATTCAGTAACACTTTGAAAACACATGGTTTTGGGAGACAAGGACCGCCACCTCTATCAATGGCCACCTTTTCTCTTCCTTTACACTTGCCCTCCCCCCACCCCGACTTCAGAGATTCATCCCTTTTCAAGCAGTCCATCACCCCACTTCTTACTCTCTCTCATGTTGAGATTTTTTATGCATTTTGGGGGGAATTTCACAAGAAGGACCCCTGGTTTTTGTATTTGGTCCATTTCACTGACCATTATTGACTCAAGGTGGCCTTCATTTCTTTCAAGTGCTGCATATCTGTCTTTCCTATGGCTGCATAATATTCGTTGGGTGAAAATACCACATCTTCTTAACCTATTTCTCTGTGGATGGGCAACTAGGTTGTTTCTAAGATTTAGCTATCATAAATTATGCTGCTATAAAATGGATATGTATGTGTTCTTGTGATATGTTGACTTTATTTCTTTTAGGAACATGCCTAGACTGCAGCTGGATTAAATGGGCTTTCTATTCTCATCTTCCTAAGGAATCCTCAGACTGCTTTCCGTAATAGTGGAACCAGATTGCAGTTCCACCTACAGTGTAGAAAAAATGATTCTTTTTTCTTCAGCCCTGACAACATGTGTCGTTTTATGAGTTCTTTTTGAAGGCCATTCTCCCTGGGGTGAGATGCATCTTCCACATTGTTTTAGTTTTCATTTCTCTGACGTCTAGTGATGCTGAACACTTTTTCAAGTGTTTGTTTCCCATTTGTTCTTCCTCTTCTGAGAAATAGCTCTTCAGTTTAACTGTCCGTGACTTGATGGGGGTCATTATTTTTGGAGATTTTGGCTTGCATTCTGCATAAAATCTAGATAGTAGTCCTCTATGATATTACTGACCAAGGCTTTCTCACATTCTGTGGTTTATCTCTTCACCCTGTTGATTGGTCCCTTTGCTGTGCAAAAGATTTTTGGTTTTATGTATCCCATTTGTTGATTCTTCTTATTTCTCGTACAATTTGTTCAATAAATCATTTCCTATCTCTATGTCTTCTAGGGTTTTACCTATTTTGTCTGCCAGTAGGTTCAGTATTTCTGATTTGACATTCAGTTTTTCATCCATTTTGGTCTGATTTTAGTGTGTGGTGACAGGGTATGGGCATTTTATTCTCTTGCTCTCTTTTCTCCAGACAGGTGTTTTGATCCCTTTGTCAAAAATCAGGCAACTGAGAATATTTGAATATATTTCAATATTCTCAATTCTGTTCCACTGGTCCTCCCTTCCTTGTATGATTGCCATATCGGCTTAGTCACTGCTGGTTTGTAATATATTTTTTTATCATATGGAATTGTGATTTTTCCAGCTTTACCTTTGTTACTTAGAATTGTTTTAGAAACTCTATGTCTTTTCTGATTGTGTGTGTGTGTGTGTGTGTGTGTGTGTGTGTGTGTGTGTGTTTTAAGATAAGATCTCACTCGGTAGCCCAGTCTGGTACAGAGCTCACTATGTAACCCAGGCTGACCTTGATAGTTCCATATAAATTTTAAAGTCATTTTTTCTAGTCCAAATAAGAACGCTGTTGTGTTCATAGCAGCACAACTAACAATAGTTAAAACATGGAAGTCACCAAAATACCCATCAACAGACCAATAGATATACAAACTGTATTATTTATACACTATGGAATACTATGCATCTATAAAGTCCAACAATGTGGAGGCTTTTACAGGCAAATGGAAGAAACCTGAGAACATCATGCTTAGGGAAGTGAGTCAGAAGCAGAAGGTGAAACCTCGAATGGTCTCTCTGATATGAGAGTCCCAGATCACAACTCTTATGGAACTTAAAATGAAAAACAAAGTGAAAAGGGGGTCGGGAGGGAGGAAAGAAGGGGTAGGTAGAGGGAGGGACAAAAGGAGAGTGGGAGTGTCCTTGTCACCTTGACAAGAAATGTAGGTGCACAAAATGCTCAACTTCATTGTAAAGCTTACATTTTGCACTTTTACATATCAATAAAGTGGAGGGAAAAAGAATGCTGTTGGTAGTTTAATTGCTGTTGCATTGAATCTCTACAGCCACTTTGGAAGTACGGCCATTTTGACAATATGAGTTCTCCCTATTCAGAAACATGGGATCTCTTTCTATTTTCAATTTTTTTTCTTCAGAAATCTGTAGTTACTCATTACTTTGCTGCAGTTTGTTTCTAAGCATTTTATTTGTTGTTGTGGCTGTTGTTGCTACTATGGAAGGAGTTGAGTTCTTCAAAGAGACAATTTTATTAAAAATAAACTCCATATTTAACAGGCAGAATTCGATTTTTTAGACATACTATGTGCATGCTGAGAATATTTCATTGTTTCTTATTTATTTGAAGAAGCTCTATGTTATGGATGGCATACATTTGTGCTCTGGGGCCAAAGCTCAAATTTATCACAACATTATTTCCTGGCTGCACAATTTTGAAGAATGTAAGATTTTATCATTGATTATTTTTCACATGTAAACAAAAAATTCAAATAAGAAGACACATGATATTAAACTAAGAATCAAATAAATTAAAGCACGTAATACTTTATCAGACCACCCATTGGAAAAATAATAAATATGAGTGCCTTATTTATTTTTTATTTGTTTGCTTTACATTAGAAAGTAAATATCGGCAAGAGTCAGCAGTGACAACCAACATATAACCACTTTTCATATTTTTAATTGTCCACTATCACAGGAGATGTGTTTTTTGTTGATAAATATTCCATGCAATCCTTTGATTTTGTAATTTTAATATGACTGTGCAGAAAATGAATTTTTTAAAGAATAATTTTCACAAAGCAAATTCTCTCAATTGTGAATTTTCAGCATTACATTTTACAACAAAAAATAAACGGTAAGAAAATATCTATTTGCGTACACTCCATTGACAATATTTTACTTCTTTTCCTCAACTTAGTCTGTGCTCTTCTGTCAAGGATTTCCTCTGGCTTAAACTCTGTTGAAAATTTCACGACTGAGTATAAATTTATAATTAATGATGAAACATGTTTTGGTGTTTAATTTCAACGCTGTAATGGTTTTAATATCTGGTTTCTATATATTAACTTCATAAAGTTTAGGCTTGAACACTTTCCTTATGACTGAAATGGTATTTCTTAGAGCTGCAACTAACTATATGAATATTTAGAAACTAACATTTAAAAATTACATGAATGAACAGGTTCTAAAAATTTAAGGAATTATCAAAGTTCCTTTATCACTAGTAAGAAAATGGCTTGGTTCATTTCAGATCTCCTAGAAAGTGTCATCCCTTAAAAGATATATTAATTCATCTTTAGGAACTGATAAATTTCTTTGTATGTACAGATTCTTACTTTGCTATTTCAATGTGAGATCATTTTAGAACTTAAATTGCAGAAGGTTGAGGTCATCTTTCCTTTCAGCTTACAGCATGAAGACACCCTCTAGTGTCTTCTCCTGAATTGTTTAACACCAACGATTATTTACATTCTATTTCATCCACAGGTAGTTTGCAAATGTGTTAATGTATAGTTTATTTTGATGTGTTCTTCATTTTTATATGTGTGAAATTAAAGTTTTTAATGGCATCTATATTTTGCATTTGGCATCGCAGGAATCCAGAGGACACTGTTTTAGGAAAGTATGTTTTGGAAACTGCAATGAAGTTTTCTATAAAGTAAAGTGAAGCCCAAATTTTTTCTATTGGATTTATCAATATGTAAAGGATCTTTGCTCGTATCTGTAGAGTAGTTGAGGCTGTGAGTCTACATTAGAGCCGTCTGGTTGATGGTGAAGAGGTGAGGGGAGAGAACAGGTGGAACGCGGCTCACCCGTTCACCCAGAGAGCTGAAAACCTGTACAAAGCTTTCGCCAAAGTTTTGTTCATTAGTTGGTTGATGTTTTTAGTGGAAAAGATAAATTTGCAGAAGTATTTATATCAGAGAATTTAGAATATAACAAAACAAAGTAAAAAATCTAGCTGCACCGTCCCTGAGAAATTTGATAGGAATGAGTGAGTCAGGAAACAGGAAGAAGATTCAATCCTTGCAAAGTGATTTATAAAATGTGGGTCCAGGCAGACAGTGTCAAGAAAAGTTTACAAAAACTTGAGAGTTCACATTATCTGATCACATTTTCGTTTTTAAAATGGAGAAAGGAGATTACCTGAGTGAGATTTGAGAAAAGAAAGAAACAATGTTTAAATATTTTATGATAAGAAAAAGAGTCACAAGCCTTAATAAATAAATAATATTTCCTGAGAGTTTTGAGGGGTTATTTATAAAAAAATATATTTATACTTAAGGAAAGGAAAGAGAGAAAGAGAGTAGATAAACAGGGAAAAATGTGAAGAAATTTTGTAACTGGAATATTTGAGTGAAAATGTCAAATACTTGAAATACCTAATTTAGAAGGGAGAGTCACTTGTTGAAATAATGTGTAAAATATGTGACCACAGCGACTATTTTGAAGCCAGGTAAAAAATGGAGTTTATGAAGATGTATAGAAGTTGAGAAACTAAGGGGTTGACTGCCTTCTCCATGAATCACAGAGAGGATATATTTCAGGAAGGAGTGACTGAGAAACTGCCACAAAGTTTTCTGAAAAGTGCAATCTACAGGATCTCGCTCTGCAGCCTAGGCTAGTCCACTGTGGAGCCCAGGGTGGCCTTGGCCTGAGTGCTGGCATTGCAAGCACGTGCCACCACTCCTGGCTTGTGTGGTGCTGGGGAGTCAAACTCAAGTCCTTATTGCTTGCCTAAGTGCTTCTATGGCAGGTGCTTTAACCACTGAGCCAGTCTTCTAGCCCCAAAATCTACATTTTATGTATTGGATTTAACAACATCTGAGTGAACACTATTTACAATTGTTGGCAAGTGGGAGTGGTAGGTCACTCAGAATCTTGGAAATATTAAATAGGAAAATCATATTGAAGATAGAAAATAAGGAGAATTTACCCAGACAAAAATGGATTTTGGATTTCCTAAGATCAACTTGAGAACAATGGATGAGAAAGACAGCAGTAATGTAGAAAAACAATGAAACATCATGGAAAAAGTCACAGATATATTTTTGTTTTTAGGCAGTGAGGTTACGTGCCTTTTATGACAATATAACTAATGAAAATGCTATTCTCCGCTAGTTTTCCAACTTTAGCTAAGGATGGAAGAATAATGATCACAGAAACATCCTCAGTTTCTTTGTGATTTGTAAAAATGAATATTACTTAACTTGGAGACAGCAGCTAAAGGGTTTATTATTCAGGAAATGTGTGATAGCTTAGACCCAGGAAGTGTCAGAAAACAGAAAGAGAAAATAAAACAAGTTGGTCATATTTTGCTGAAAATTAAGGAAAACTTGGAGAAACAGAAGAGATATAGTAAAAGGTAGATTTAAAGTTGAGGAGCAATTGAAGAAAGCTGACTATGCATGCTATGAGATTCGAGACAGTTTCAGATTTTAAATTTATTTTATTCATTTTTATTTTAGCAGGATTTGTTATCATTTGAATGAATGCATAATCGCTTATGCTCACAGAAGCAGAAAAAGAGGAAAATAAAGGTAGTCATCTTAGATAGCTCAGATGGACTTGTTAACAGAAGCTTATAACTATATTTAAAAGTACAGAGCAGCTTCAGCCATAATACATCAGATATATGAATCCAAAGTAAAATACTAAGAAATTGAATTCAAGAACATATTAAGAGCTTAAAGTATAATCATGAAGCAAATATTTCCCAGAAATTTGAAGACTATAAAGATTGATTAAGATTAGAAAAATGTGTTTTTATCTATACCATTTGAGCAGTCCAATAAGATAAAAAAACATCATGTTCCCAGAAGATATTAAAAGGTTTTTGATTGCATTCAACATACATTGATCATAGACTGTGAGTAAACTAGAAATAGAAGGCCAATTTCTCAAAAGAATGAAAATTATTAAACATAACAAATTCAGTATAAGGTACAGCAAGTGTGTTGTGTATATTTTCATATTCTCATTATGTTCAAACATTTTACTACAACTAATATATATTATAAATCTATCCAGGAGTCTTCGATTTTCTGTCACTAGATTTTATTGACTTTCGGTGTCATCTCAGACATGTTTCTGACTACAGCCTTTACCTCACACCCAACTCTTGTTGGGTGCTCTCTTCCTACACTGTAGGCTTTCCCTTTGATAGAATTCAGCACCTTAAGTTTCTGAAGAATTGGACTCTGGCTGATGGATTAGTGAAAATTTGAGTTATTTGCTATGATGTCACCAAGTCAATCTCCTTCCAATGCCATGGGAATTCTATTCTATACATTTCCACTTTGGCTACTCTAAGTTAATAACCACAAAACGTTTGATGTTGTTTCCATATGTAGATACGGATGCTTAATATTTATAACGTTTACCCTATTGGAAGGTTCTTCCCGGGAACAGTATTCAAGGGAGATAGGACTCATCTTCCAATTCAAAAGAAAATATGACTATGAGTTCATTCTCTCTTTGAGGAACTTGAATGTACACAGGTACATGATGACGTCTGAACTAGCCAGGATTTCCTGCCTAAAACTCTGAAATGAGATAGAATGACCAGGTGCTAGGTGTGTAGCATGGTGAGGAGAGTGCTTGCCTAACATGTGCAAGATCCTCAGTTTCATTGCCTAAACCACATAAAGATTACTCAGCAATGTTGCAGCATACCTGGAATCCAGCAGTCAAGAAGCTGTTGAATTAAGGCAGGAGGACTGTAAGTTTTGAATCCTCTAACCAGAAATGTTGCTGACTATCAGTCATAGTTATGATAGTGATGATTGACACTATCAGTTGCAGCAGTATCAGTATGTGGAATTAGCAGTTTCTGTGATATATAATTAGTTTCAGTTTTGCCTACACAGAATCACAATGTTTCAAACCATGTTTTAAAGCCCTGGATTATTAGTTTTAATGAAATTTCTGTGAATTATGTAAGGTACATCTTAAAATGCTGCTGATAAAAATTACACCCTTGTAAAATGAGCACAGCTAAAACATTAGACATATGATTATCTTAAAGAATATCTAAATAAAATTTCATTAAGAAATCAGTTTTTCAGCCATTACAAAAGACTTCCAAATAATGCTATCACAATCAAAGTCACATGACACTGCTGTGATCACTATCTACATTTAATAATAATTATGTTTTGCAGCTCAAGTAGACATTCTTAAACACAATATTTGATGTTTATCTTTTGTGGGTAGCCTTTTCTCATTATAAGTCTACCTCTATGAATTGTTTTTTAATTTTGTTTTGGAAAAATAATGTACATTTATCCACAACATTTTTCACCAAAAATTCAACTTCTATCTCTATTCTTTGCATTTTCTATATATTTATTAATCTGCACACCCTATCAGATTTAGTAAATAAATGATTGTTTATAATATTAATTAGTAAATGCAATCTGTCCTTAAATATATCATCCTAAATAGCTACATATTCATAAAAATACACAATGGTAGTTATATATGTAGATATATAGGAAAAGACATTCATAAACTTGTTTATAACGACATGTGTTGGTATATATGTATACTTCTTTTTTGCCTTCTTGTCAGGACTGATTTGTGTACAGTTAATGTTCCATTCCTCCAGCAAGAATCACATCCTCTCTCATTGGCAATCCTGGTGTACTATCAACTGGTTGCCCTTATTGTCTAGGTACATCCCTTCACTTGTCACACCTTTATTGTATCTTCTCTCATTTGTAAGTATATGAGTATACACTTCCTTTGTTCTCAAATTTTATATCTCAGAGCAGATTGTACAGGTAGGAAAAGCTAAATAATCATTTTTTCTTTATTTGTTTAAAAAGCATTGGACAATTTCACTATGACTCTCCAAATTTGTTAAATCTTTATGTTAGATATTATCCTCAAAAATAAAAATGTTATTTAATGGATAGAATTTTCAATATTTATTATTTGAATAAAGGACACTTTGTATAAGGTGAGAAGTGAAGAGTAACCACATTGTTCTATAGCATAGTAAATTAATCACAATTCATAAGAATCTATTATTTTATTTGTGAGCAATGAGAAAAGGGATTTTTAAGATTTTATACATAAAGCCATGACAAAGTTGTGAAAATAATCCTTACCTAGATTTGACCTTCTCATTTTGTATGTGCATGTATTGGATTATGACATTGTACTCCATGAACAATTGTTGTGTTTCACCTATTATATCTCAATTAAAATAAAGATTATTATGTGTGATTCAAATGAAAATTAAAAACGGTGCACCTCAGAACAGATCATCTCTTTCACAGATAGATTCAGTGTAGAATATTCAACATCATAAAATATTTCCAAATAATAACTAGAAAAAAGAAGTGAAAACCTTAGTGAAGAAAGAATGCCAATTTATTTGATGTTAAGTGAATAAATGAAATTTATTTTTTAAAGGACTCCATGAGATATAACTGAAATAAATAGACAAGTAAAATGAATTTAAGAAAAAACTCTGTGGACAGAAATTGGTCTGTCTATAAAATTCAAAGATGAAAATTGAATTAAAGTGTACATTAAAATGATATTAACATTTTTGTAGTGAGGAAGATATCAGTGACGCAGCATGCAGAGGGACACCTTTGAAATCTTGTGTTAGTGCAACAGAATATATATATATATATATATATATATATGAAAATCTTTGTAAGGGGCTGAGGCATAGCTCTGTAAATAAGGTCTAACCTGGCATGCAGAAGTTCCTGGGTTTAATTCTTCAGGCCCACATAAAAAATAGTTGGGTATGGAGGCACACACTGGTAATCTCAGCCTTGGGAGCCTGAAGCAAGAGGATTGCCACGAGTCTGAAGCTTGTCTAGGCTACATAGTGTGTTCAAGGTCAGCCTGAAACACAGTAAGAGACCCGCAAAAGAGTAAAATAATAAAACTTTTCAAATGCTTATATTCTACAAACTACATTGCAAGCTTCTATTGGACAATATAGATATTTTCACACAAGAAAAAGTACCAAAAATAGTACAAGTCTTTGTAGGGAGGGAAAAAAATGGAGACTAAATAAAAGAACAAGACCAAATAAAGTGACATAAATGGGAAAGAAGTTCCAGGAGCCATTTGAAACAAACATCTGGAGAGTTTTTTCCAGTACATAGACCACACCTGCAAAAACTCTTGCCATGCAAAAATGTACAAAATTAAAGTTGAGACAAAAAAAAATACAAATCTTGAATTTACAGAAGAAAGAATTATCCAAAAATGAATAAAATTGTAATCTCTATCTTGAGTAAGAAATAAAAACATACCAATAATATATAGCTAATTTTCTGGTAACCACAGTGGAAACCATTCTGATCAATATTACAATTATACAAATGATAAAAATATGATATTTGACTGTTACATAAGTGGAATTCAAAAGCATCCATCATTATTTACTGTTTTACTTGTATTTATCATTTTACTGGTTATGCGTTTGAGTTTCATAAGTACACTCATTCCCAAAATCTTCACTTTTCTTGCTGTGTAACATTTCAATATAGGAATAGAGCACAGGTGTGAATTCATTATCATGATTCTGACCAAGAATTTTTAGTTATTAAGAAACAATAGTGCCAGCAAATTATTAGCACATGATTTTGGAACACACGGGATATTTTACTGTTAGGCATACTTTCAATAAATTTGAATATGATATGTAAAAGGACAGATATATAGGGGAATATCCTCGAAGTGCATGAGTATTCTTACTTTATAGAATATGCCCATTGGTTTTTTTGTTTTTGCTGATTTGCAAAGTTAGCTTTTCATAGCTTGTATAATATTATCTCTTGTGTTATTTTAAATCATATTTTATTTTTATGCACAATACATTTTTGAAATATATTTTTGCTAAAAAAGAAATATATCTTTGCTATTTTATCTACAGTTATATTTAGAGTTATTTTTACAACTAATGTATAACACTGAACTTGGAAAAATTTGGAGTTATTGTCTCACAATTTGTGATTTGAATTTTGCATTTTCTTGACATCTTTTTACAAAATTTACTTTTCTAATGTTAATGTACATTTATTTCTATCAATTTTATTTAAAGAAATCATGTCTAATTTTGGCAGGATAACAGTAGATTTTTTAAAATGTATTCGCCAAATCAGCATTTTAAATTTCCACTTTAAACTGAACATTTGCTTATTGTAATTTCATAGATAGAAAATTTCCTTTTGTTCTTGTATTTTTGAAACAGATTCTTTCACCATCTATGTTGAATTTCTTCTTCGCCCTTTGATACTTTTCATGTCTTTTACTTAGGCACTCTGTTTTTTATCAATTGTTTCTTATATTTTGCTTATAATTGTGAATCACTGATGAAGTTGTAGGTGGGGAAAATAAGTTTCAACGAGATTTTTCAAATTAGTATTTTATTCCTACAAAGCATACAAAATTTAAAATCAAAAGAAAAAATATTTTCTGTTGGGATTTAAAATCCAAAATATCTCCCAAATGTCTCTTGTCTTGTGCAGTCTTGTGTGCTTGGAAGATAATTAGATTATGGAAGTGTGTGTGTGTGTGTGTGTGTGTGTGTGTGTGTGTGTGTGTGTGTGTGTGTTAGTCGATTAATCGGTGTTATTAGCTGCACTAATAACACTGGCATGTGTTGCGGCTGGAAAAGTCTAGTGTTGCTCCCTGCTCCTTTCTTTCTGATTCTTAGGTGCTATGCACTTAAGCAGCTTGCTATGCTCAGGTTCATTGCCATGCCTTCCCAACACTGATGTTCAAGCCTTGAAACGGGGTGACTGCAGGAACTGAGACCAGTGAAACAATTAGCTGACATAAATTTCTTCTCTCTCAAGTTGTAAGTTATAAATGCTGGGTATTGTGTCTCATTATGGGAAGCAACTGAGACAAAAATTTGTACCAGAGAAGTAGGTTTGTTGTTCTAACTGTACTTACTGTGTGGTCAACTGGCTCGATGGCTTCTAAACATTATTAGGAAGGTTGGAGTGGCTGGCTCAGCATGCCAGATGCCTTCGGGAGTCTATAAATTTAGATAAACTGGGGATTTTGATCATACCCCTGAGAGTCCAAAATGATGATAGAAATGCAAAGCACAAAGTCTAGGCTCAAGCAGTTTCACACAGAAGGAAGGATTACTGGCAATTAGACCAGTGTGTTACTTTCTGACAAAAAAAAAAAAAAAAGACCTGCATTTTGTCCATATTTTAAAACATTAACTAAGACTGAGAATAACGTGGAGGACTTATCAATCTGCCAAAAGAAATTACTAGGCGGCCCAGTGCTCACACTGTGGCATGGGTTCCACTGGGTGCTTTTACCCAGATCTATAGTGAAAATCAGGGGCAAATAGCAGAGCACAAAAGACACACGTGAAAACACTTGCAATTTGATAAAAAAAAAAAAAAGTCCTCAAAGTTGCTTAAAAGGAGATTATGGTTACTGAGAAAAAAAAAGTAAGTGTTGTAAAGAAGATAAGTATTCTTCATTAAAACAGAAAAAAAGGTGACTGGAGGAAATCTCAGACATCATAAGCCTATGCTACAGAAGCTCCGAGGAGCAAAACTAAATTTTCATTTACAGAAGAGAGTCCTAGAGATTCTAGCTCATCCATGGGCATCTAGCAAAGCAAATTTCTGAGTAGTTGAAACTACACCTTTCAGAGACCTTAGTTTATTGGACTATTGGTACCACTGGCAGCAGAGATTGATGTTGTTCTGATGATATTGGTATTTTAGGTCTTTGAAATGCAAGGATAGTGGGATCAGGGGAGCTTCCACCAAACTTTCTGAGAATGGTTGAGAAAGCACAACAGTACTGCCTTGAAAAGTCAGTGTGGCCCTGAAAGTGTAATGTGTGAGGATGTGATAGTGAAGCCCAAAGTGCAGCGGAAACCCCGGAAGTGAGACCCCAGAAATATTGAACATCCACGGAGGGAAACTAAAAACTAAGCAAAAAACCGTGAGAGAAGCCAAAGGCAATGCTGCATGACTTGGCCACTCAAACATGGGGGAGCAAATATCACGCCACAACCCTTTCCTGGCGCCGAACAGGAAGCTACACCCACAACTGCCGGATGCTGGCCTTGCTTTGCTTGCCTTTCTTCCTGTCCTTCTGTCCCTCCCTTTTGGATGTGATTGGTTCCGCAGTGCCACTGTGCCTTAGGAGCAGTTAGGACTCATAGCTAAGAGTTTGCTTTGAGTCTGAGAGAAGACTTTGGAGTGTATTTTTAAACAATGCTGGAGTTTTTATGATTTCTGTAAATCTTAGTAACAAAATACACATTTTTGCATAATAAGATGAACATGAGTCTTTTGGGGGCCTGGGTGAAATATTATGGTTTCAATATAATTTTTTATCAAATTTTACATTCTGCAAGATGATTGGGTCAGGGGAATGCGATACTCATTAGTGCAGTAGATTGGTGATTCTCTGTGCTATTCCATTAAAGGATAAATCACTGGAGAGGTGACATAAAGGATGCATTCTTATTCCCTGCCCTTTCCTTTTCTCTTTGCTTTCTAGGCGTCGGGCGGTGGACAACTTTTCTGCACCAGGGCTCGTTGCCACGACTTTCTATCATTAGTGTTTCGGCCTTGACGTAAGCTGAGCATGCGCAAATTGAAACCTCTGAAACTGTGAGCTAAAATAAATATTTCCTCAGCTGGGCTTGATAACACAGCCTTGTGTACTCAGCATTCTGAGAGGCGGATGCAGGAAGACTGCAAACCAAAGCCTAACAAGCACAATGTAGCAACTTTCTGAAAATCTGTCTCAAAATTAAAACTAGAAAATGGGCTGGGAATATAGTTTAATGCCATAGACCCTGCATTTGGTCCCCAACATTAATAAACAAATAAATAAAAATAAATAAATAATACATTATTATTTCATCCTTTAAGTGTTGTGTACCAGGTATTGCATCCTTCTGACAGGAAGTAATTAAGACCTTCCCTTTACCAAAAATCCACTAACTCATGTCTTCTTATAATACTACTCTGCCAAGAATAACCATCAGATTGATTTGTAATATTTCTGAATTTCCATGTTAAACTCAAAGGCCCAGAGTCTCATGGATTCACTCATGTTATTCAGCATGTACAGAGCACCATCACGCCACTTCTCCACATGTAGTGTTAGTCTGTCTATGGTCACAGTGCAGTTCCACTGTCAGCTCTTTGAAGAGAATGCAGCATTTTCATTTTTTGTTCCTAATATATTTTTATTTTTTCTTCTTCACAGTTTTTTTTTTCACCATGCTCTTGGGTGTGGTAATTTTTGAATTTCTTCCTAGCACTAATTTAATCTCTTGATCGACATTTTTCCTAGTTTTGAAAAATATTTGGATATAATTCTTTCAGTTGTTTTTTGTCCAATTTTTATTTATGGCCATACTTGTTTAAATGTTTTCTAATAATCTATATGTTTGGCATGATTTTCTGTATTCTCTGTAAACTTTGTCCTTTGTTCTTTTCTGTGAATGAAAGATTTTTATAACATAATATTCTATATCTAATTTTCTATAAAAACAAAACCTTATATATTGTTTTTATAAATGTTTCTCTGCATAATTTACTTGATATTTTTTTTCAAAATTTTCTATGTTGCACTAAATGTTTACACAGTGTCATTTCATTTTTGAAAACATTAATTACAATTATTTTAAACTACATGTCTGTCTAGCAAATCTGCCTCTCTAAATTGGTTTACATTACCCACTAAGGTCTTATTTTATGTTAAGAGGTTTTGGTTTATTTCATGCCACTACATACAATAAACTGTATCAACTTGGATGTGCAGAAGCACATGAAGATAATCAGATAATTGAAAAAATAATATTTTACTATCAAGAGAACTTTTTTTCTAGTGAGGAATTTTAAGAGGGGGTGATAATAATGAGGATTTCAGGAGTGGTGAAAGAAAGCAGAGTTTAGAGTTTTGTGTTAGCTAATCTACTTTGTTCTCTTTTCATGTACTTTATGCTAAGAGTATAGAATTTCTTTGAGTCTTGAGGATTGCTTTGAAAGCTTCACATTAAACAGGATCTCTCATCCTTGGCAGGCCTGAACTTGAATATTTATTCAAAAGTGTAATTGAGAAAAATCTCTGGTACTTTTTTTATCCTTATAGCCTACTATTCTGTCCTACTTGCTTGTAATTATCAAATTTATAGAGGAAAGAAGACATGGGCTAGTCACACTCAATTGTCTAGAGCTCCCTTCACTTCGCCAATTTAAGCTCACAAATATCCCTGTGTGCCAGTTCTGTCATGCTATTCAAACATGCTATGTTTTCTCATTGTTCTCTGCTTAGTATTGGTTTTAAAGAATCTGTTCTGGCATCCTCAGAAGTAGAATCCTTTACAACAGCATTATGTGTCTTAACGCGTTTGTAGTCCTGTAATAAAATATTTGACACTGGGTAATTAATTCTCTCAGTTCGCAAGCTGAGAACTCCAAGGTCGAGGTGCCAGCAGTCTCTGTGTCTGCTACCTACAGGGTGCCCTCTGCCTCCGAGGTGTTACATTTTCACTGTATCCCACATGGAAAACGATGGAAGAGCAAAAGGGACCTATCTAAATTGAAAATTTTATGTATCAATTAGCATGCATTTCATAAAAAATATTGTTAGATTTAAGGATTCAGCATAGGTTATTCAGCAAATGTTCAAAGTTTCAAAGTTCTTAATATAGTAACAATCTTAATATGTTTAAAATTATATTAAAGTAATGACACTATGCCCATAAGTTTCTTTATTTTCTTTCTTTTCTTTTTATTTTCTTTTTTAGACAAGGTCGCACTCTGTAGTCATTTTCGTTTTAGGGAGAATAATTGCAATATTTTTTGCTCTCACTTATAAAAGGTCCTGATCTCACTATGCAGCCCATGCTGGCCTTGAGCACATAGCAATCCTCCTGCCTCAGCCTATCGAGTGTAGGATTATAGGTGCTTGCTACCAAGCTCCATTTACGTGATAATCGGGATTTGAACCCAGGACCTTGCTCTACCTATGCAAGTGCTTTAATGGCCATGCTATGCCTCTGGCCCCTATAAATTTCAATTGCACATAATCATTTTATATTACAAGTTTAGATATTGAATTTTAAAAAATGGACTATAGCTCTTCTAACATAAGATGCAAACACTGGGGGCCATGGCATAGCTCAGTGATGGAATGCCTGCCCAGGAGGCCAAAGTCTGGGGTTTGATGCTTCAGCATCACATAAGGTGAGTGAAGTAGCTGCTTGCCTGCAATCCCAGAACTCAGAAGCCTGAGGCACGAGCACTGCCATGAGTGAGTTAGAGATCAGACTGGGATATTGCTATGGTTTTCTTCTGTAATGTCCCCCCAAATTCTCAGTATTTGGATATAACGGTATAACTGTGGAACTTGGCTAGAAGGGGAAGATACTTGGGGTTTAATCTGGAAAGACTGTAACAACTTGGTGAGATTGTCCACAGCTGACTTTCAGGTGTTGGTTATTGATTTGTGGGCCAGGAAGTAGGGGAAAAGCATGCACTCTGGGTGTGTTGGCCTGACTTGCAGCTAGAACTAAGTAAAGGAAGGCTGAAGAACCATTGTTGCAGCTTCTTCTTGGGAAGGCTCTACCCTTGCCTGTGTCCACAGACATGGCTCTTGCCTGACTTGGTGACTGTTTGCAATGCATGAGAAGCTCTTCAGTCTCTGTCCCTTCCATGAACCTTCACTGTTTCTGGCTACCGCATGAAAGGAATGTGTGAGACCTGAAACTGTGAGCAAAATATATCTGTCCTCCCCTAAATTGTGGAAGACAGGTATTTTGTCACAGCAATGAGAAAGTAATAGTTATATAGTGAGATAGTGAGATCAGGGCCAGCCTGGTCTCCAGAGCCATACCCTGTCTCCAAAGGAGGGAGAAAAAAAACATGGAAGTGTTCATTAATTCTTGTAGACCAACCCTTTTACTTTCCTTAAAGAAAAAGTAAAATTAAGGCAATTAAAGAAGATTTTGGAGATAGTATGTGGGCATATTTCACAAGGCATAATAAAAGCCTCACAACAGAAATACGTGTTAATCTAAATTACTGAAGTTGAGGACAAAAACAGAAGGCTGGCTGCGACATGTAAAATGTCTTCTAAATTCACAAATTGGGTAAAAAAGAAGCTGGAGAAAGAGTCTTAGACAAGGTAGAGTTTTCCATGTGTCTGAATGATAGTTCATTTTAAGGGGAGTAATTGCGGTACTTTTTACTTTCATTTTTAAGTAACAATTTCTGTCACAGTATATAGGAGAATGCAATTTAAGAACAGAATATTAACAAGGGTCAATTAAAATACTGAGAAAGATAATAGCAAAGTGCTAAAGAAAGGTTTCAGCAACTCTTAAGAGCAGTTATGTGGGGAGCTTAGATGATTTGTAGTTAAAACTGTCATCAGAATCAATACAAGGAACCAAGGAGCGAGTACTTGAGTGAACACAGTTGATTGTAGAAGTTTTTGTTTTAGGAGAATAAATATATCTATATAGTAAAATGTTGTTATGTTAACAATAACAAAATTTAATAAAATTCCATCACTTATTGTAACAACTGTATGGATAGTACTGAATAAATCTCTTATGCCAACTGATATTATAGTCCTTACTACAAATATATAGTTGTGTTTTCATTTCTGTATCGAAGCTAAATTTCGATCAATATACACAATGTAGAATTTAAAAATTGAATATATAGAGGTTACATTCTCTTCATTCCAACAGTTTACAAACTCAAAACTCTATCTGATTTTATATAATGGGAGGTTTAAGTATTTAACATTTTATTTTATTGAAATTTGAATATGAGATCTAATGACTGGCTCCATGGAGAAAATTGGAGAATAAACTTAGGCATTTACACTAAGGCAATGGGTGTAGGGTGCCAGGTCCTTGTGGCTGATGAGTAAAGAATGTTTACATACTTAGGTATTGTCATGTTCCTGGGAGAGAATACCTGACATACACAAATTCAGAGAGAAACATTTATGTCAGATCATGATTTCAGAAGGTCACAATCCATATGTGAGTGGCCAGAAATAACGAACACACACGGTAGAGGCCCAGGTGGGGAGATCTTTATGGTATTGCAGGCAGAAGCCAAGAAAGTAATGAAAGGCAGATGCAGGCACACCCCACTAGGTCATGCCCCAATTACCTGTCCGTCTCAGCCTCGTGCCACCTCCCAGTGGCAAACGGTATCCATAGGTAATCCACAAGTAATCCACAACGTCCCATATTATGATGTTTTGGGGGACACTTCAGATCCTAACTATAACACACCCTCACCAGATCAGAGTAAGGGTTATCAAAAGAAGATCTGCTCTGTAGGCCTGCGATCCCATACCGGCAAAAGAGATTGATTGACAGGAGGCCCGATATGGGGGAAGTCTGGATTTGTGTGTTTCCTCCAATCTCTAAGTCCCTCCCAGGGAGGTGCTCTAAACCATCATTGACACTATGATTTGAAAGGGTGCTGAGTCATGCTTCTTGTGTTTATGTCTTCAAAAAGCCAAACCTGTTAATAATTGTATGCAGGAGATTCAGTCCATGTCTATGAACCCATAATAAGTTTTGAAAGATAGACGATTACCTTCAGGTGAACAAGGAGACTGAGTGTGCCTGTGTCCTGGAATGGAACATGGTAGAGCTGACTTGATGGCCATTGTTTTGCTTCTTTTACTATCATCTACTAGTCTTTTGGCAGATCTTGAGTGGAGTAAGGGGCTGATTTGAGGGGTTGCCTAGGACCCAGCACACACAGGATAGGGGTCCCACAGCCTTGTTTTCCTCTCTGACTGATAGCCACAAGAAAATTATAGTGTATTAACTCATTTGGCATTGTCCAATTCCACCTAAATATCTAACTGACATAATTTTATATCATAATGTACACATAAATTTATTATTTACTCTACATTGTAAACGAAAGTTGCTGAGAAATAAGTACACTTACATCTAGCCTCCTACAAATTGACTAATCAAATTCTCGATGATTTAAATAGAGGTTGTAATTTTCACAGCCAAATTATCAAGGGCTATCTTAGCCCTTGTAGGTTTGGCCACTTTCTCTGTATGTAGCCTAACAATTCTGTGAATAATCCTTTTAAGATACACAAAGCAGATCCTTTGCTTTCCAGTAACACAAAAGCTAAGAATGTGCTCAAATAAAAATCTGAGCCTTACCACACAAATTTCAGTATTTCTCTATATACCACTTACATGACGTTTTCACCAGCGTGCTTAAAGAATGTCTTGAATTTCAACCTTCATTTGTGCTGTAGTTATAAAGATCTGTGCAACTGTCATATTATAGGGTCATAATTCAAGCCTACCTGAATCTATGTCCCTTTGGCCCATAGTCACTTCAATTTGGTTTCAGAATAAAACTATCTCTTACTCTTTTTTAGGTGGGAGATGTGTTCAGCAACTGCCACCCAAATTACTTCTTGTGTTAGAAATGAGGATCAGTCCTTGAAAATGCCTAAATATAAATGTCAGAGTGTCTGTTTACAGATACTGACAGTAAAGATACATTAACCTGGAAAATTAAGTATGTCTGAAGAAAATTTACATTAATCAAGTAGGATAATGCTCTGTTATTTGTCAAATTGTTTTAATAAATTGTCAAGCCTTATGCTAAATACAGCCTTACATTGGAGAATTTGATCCAAGCAACTGTGAATGGTTGTCATGATATAATCAATGTCCATATGTTCTTTGCTTGTAGACTGCATGGGAATGAATCAGTCTTTATCAAAAGTTATTTCACAAACCAATTTTCTTTTTACTAATATGGAGACAATTTTTAGGAGTCAATTAATCCTGTTGAGTTGCCACTGTAGTGAACTCTTACAAGTTTGTCTTTCCTTGGCCTTAATTTTGGGTATAAATTTAACTGTATTCCAAGATAAACACAGTTAAATTCATCTGACACTGTTCCTATCTGTACATGCCTCTCATTTCTTTAGTATGATCCATCTAGATAACATATGCTACTGGCTGCTGGTGACTGCTTCACAGAGGGACAGCTAGATAAAGCTTATTAGACACATTCCATGTTCCCTCACCCTTCACACAAGTAGTACTAGATATTCCACAGACAGCCCTTACTCCAAATATGGAGGACCCCGTGGTGCTTATGCCTGCTTTCTTTTAAATCTTTATGTGAGAAATGAGTGAAAGCAATACATTCACACCAATAAACTAATCAGCATTCAAGTACTTGCCTCTATTTTCTATCTCCTGTGTACTTTCTTCCTCATTTGATGTCTAAGAGTATCTTTTCCAGACTCATCCCCGCTTCCCATTGACCTTGACCCCAAGAAGCATGCTGTGCCCTTCTTCTAGGAAACACAAGAAAAATATTTCTAGTGTTTTATGTGTCTTACTGAGCTGTTAACACTATGTCTTCTCTGAACAACATACGTGAACTAACTTCTTCTCCTGGTCCCATGTCTCCCATTAAATAGGAATCTTCATTGGAATAAACTGACTACACCAAAAAAAGAGTTGCTAGTTCATCAGATAGCATCAACAAGTTCTCCAGTGATAGTAATGAAAGTCACATTTGGGCTTTTGGCTATTCACCTAGATAAAGACATATTCCATAAAAATCACACTATAAGTATTCATAGTCAGCACCTCTAATCTTGACATTAAGAACAAGGCCGGAATTTATAGTGTCTCTGGACATACTTCTCCAGACCAAATTAAAGGTAAACTGATCACAATAAGATAAATTTTCAATGTATTTGAATGAAGTTATCTCCCCTTTTAGGTATTGCTCATGCTTCAGTTATTTTTGGCCTCATCACAAAGAATATGTATTATTTATTTCTTGTGTGAAATGACATTTATATTATATTTTTAATATTATTTTGTCTTTCCAATAATAGGTAAAAGGGAAAACCAGTTAACCTAGCTCAAGAAACTTTAATAACTGCAATTGGAGCTTTAGTATTTGCAACGTACTAATTGATTGCTTTGCAGCCCTACACCCAAAACCTTAAAGTTTTAATACAACAATATTATGACTTGTGTTTAGAGGAGTCTGCCATTGGGGCTGAATCTTTCTCATGATAATCTGATGGTGCTGGCTGAGCTCAATTAAAAAATTAGGACTTCTTAGGTATTGCACTCGTTGATATCATATGGGTCAAAATTTTTGAAATGAATTAACTGAGTCCAGAGACAAATTGAAAGTGCACTGTAAATAGATATCAAGTGTTTGAGGGGACTCATCAAATTTATTCTTTGACATCACCATATTTTTTCTGTATCTAAGTTTCCTTATACAATGAAAATATTAATAACCTCTAAATAAGGTTCTTAGACTTTTTCCACTTAGTTGCTATTTTAAGCTGCTGCAGAAAAGTCCAGCAAAAGCTAGGCACTTTATGTTTTTGTATATACTTTTGATATGATTGTCACATAAATGTGTTGTCTGAAAGAAGTCTTATAATGATAAGGCCATATTGGACTCGCTAAAATTTGTATAAAGGATAGTACTGGACATCATTTAATTGGGGCACAAACTAAAACTGAAATGAATAAATTGATTTTTAAAAATGGCATTATTTTAATTTGCTATCTTTTTGTATGGTACTTGAAAAGTTAGAAATCGGCTTGTGATTTTTGGCCTGAACTTTAATAATGAGAGACTTTCGCAGCAGATTTTCAGGGCAAATTCACCCTTCCAACTTGATATTTGGTGCAGTCTGAATTACAGCCTTAAAGGGCGTCACTGTCAAATATTCAGGCTCCCAGGCTAGTCATACTCGAATATGTTTAAAATTCAAATCTAATTGTATCTCATTTGAAGATATTTTATGTGAATTAAGCAAGGAATGGTCTTAGTCTTGCCTTCTTATTGAGATTAACTTATCGCAAAGAAATGAACAACTTTGAATACACTTTCTTGCAGTGAGTATTTCCTAACTCTAACTGTTCTTGACTCAAGAAGGTTTTCTCCACTCTTCACCAACCAATCCTCCCAAACCCCAGAGTTCCTAAAATTGCAAAATCCTTATGCATGAGGCTCCCGAGTTATAAAACAGGCTTCATTTCTGTGCTAAAACACTAAGCTCACCACCAGTTTCTAATGACACATGAGGAGAGAGGTCGGATTGATAGGGGATGGAAACAGCCCTTTCTGAGGTTTAGCTGGTTGCTTATAGCATCAGAGTAGGTGATTAAGGTTTGACATCCACTTGAACTTCTAGCCCCTTGCTTTACAGTCCACAAGAGAGCTGAGCGGCAATTTGAAAGAGTGTCCCGTTAAGGCAATAATCGATGAATGAAATATAAATAAAAACACATGATAAAATGACTACCAATACAGAGCTTTTCTTGTTTTCTTGAGCTTAGCTAGGAAAGGACCATCTAATGAGATGTTATTACATTCAGTTATTACATATTAAAGCATCTTTTTCGTTTTTGCTCATTTTAAGGATAGAAGTGGATTTTCTCTTGTTCTTGGTTGTATCACTCTTTCAATGAGTTTCAGTCAACGTAAATGTCTTCTATAACTTTATCACTATATCAATGAGTAGAATTTTCTATCGTTTCTTTCATTTTATTTTTATTTATTGTTTGTTTGAGACTTGCTCAGCAAGTACTTCACGTCTGAGTCATCCTTCCAGCACACAATTTTCTAGAGTTAGCAAGTAAAATTTTATTTTTGTCAGATTTACTGAGGAGAATGAAAATGTATGTAGCCTAATCTAATGAGACAGGTGTATATTGCTGTTAGGACCCATGTATAAATATATTCATTCTGTTATATTTGTAAGTTTTCATATCAATATTGCAAGTGAGTTTGACCAAACTAATATAAGAATAATTTAGCTGATATAGTCTTCTCATACCATCCAAATAAATTTATATATTTTTATTATTAATGATAATTTCTGTGCATGACACATTTCTATATTCTAAGGTAATTATGATGATTCTATGTAATTTCTATATTCTAAGGTAATTACATTTTATGCAGTTTATTATTGACTTGAGTAGCAATTTGATAAACAGTGATTTCTTGTCCTTAATTTTAGTTGAATCTTCTAGCAAGTGCTATGCAAGAGCTAAGACTTGAGTTCAATTACCCTGCATCATAAAAACTGGGCATGTTGGCACAAGCCTGTAATCCCACCACTCCGGAAGATGAGGCAGGCATGTTTTCTTGCTAAGGCCAGTCTGGGCTACATAATGAGTTCAGAGACAGCCTGCACTGCAGAGTGAGACCCTGTCTCAAAAAAAAAAAAAAATTATGATCACCTATCCTTTCTCACATGACTTAATGTTATGAGTATTTTTTGATATGTTCTTTTGCTTTTTAGTGAGAAAATAAGAAAATTTGGGACAAGCTGACTTTTCATTATGTGAAGATTACTAATTGTAGATATTTCACATAACAGGATATACTGATAAATATAGATCATTTTTAATTTTATAAAGTTTACTACTGGTCTTGTTTACCATGAGAATAATAAATAAAAGTACTTTCACTCCATTCAACAAACAAATTCAAGCACTTGATTTCCTATATGTGTGTAACATTTTATGTGTTCCCTCTGAGAAATGGTACTTATGGTACTTGCTGAGAGGTCAATGGTCAGAACAATATAAGTCTTAACAGTGTTAGTGATTCTAAGACTTTTGTGAAAACCATCCTTTCTGGGGAGGGTATTTCACTCAAAGATATAATACAGTCATGATATTTTGTTACTTTTTTACTTGCTCAGTTATTTTTGAACTCTAGGACACTGATCATGTTCATAGAAATAATTTTCCATTAGATAGAAAAATTACAAATAATATGAACATGTTTTTCATTCATAATTTTCTTGATCTTTTATTCATCTTTTTCTCTCCATTTATTTCCATATTCAAAGATATAAACACCAGAGTTTTGTTATATTTTTGATAAAATCCTAACATTTCTGTGACTACATGCTTAATGACATTAATTTCAGCTTCAGTTGGCAAATTTCCTGTCTTGATGGTTTAGTTTTATCTCCAACATGCTATATTTTCTTCATTTATTTAATCTAGTTGTCAGCTCAGGGTATTTGTTAATAAATTGCTGGAATACTTTCTGTCTCTATATTATTGTAGAATTTCTGATAGAATGGCTCCTCTAAAATAATATTTATGTGAAAATTGTGTTTAAAAATTTCAATTACTGCACCAACATTTTCAGTTATGAAAAATCCATGTTTGGGCTATTTGAATCTCCCCAAACAATTTAACAACTTGTACCAAATATGCTCAGTCTTTATATTTGTGCAGTTTATTATTGACTTGAGTAGCAATTGGATAAACAGTGTTTTTTGTCCTTAATTTTAGTTGACTCTTTGAATAACTGCTGCAAGGTATGTCATAGCTATATCTATAATTCTGCTATTTCATTCATTGTCCTAAAGAAATCTCTGGCCTCTTACCTACTTATAAATGAAAGAAAATAGTACTGATACTATATAATAAAAATGTATATATTTTGAAGGTATGTTAATATGCTATCAGTATTTGTATGCAATGTTAAAATGTGTCGATTATATTTGTTACAAGATGTGACTGTTGAAGAGATTATTCCAATTTGAGGGAATCAGTAACCACACCCGGATTAGGGTTTCGAAACCATACCTAGATTGGCAATTGAGAACCAGATATGGGAGGTCTAACGGGAATTTCAAAGGCTTAAAAGGATGGAGGAAGGAACATTGTTACAGATTCTTTCTCTGGGAAAACTCTCTCCTTTGACATTGTCTACACAGACTTGCTACACGCTGCAGATATTCAGAGATTCCTTCCAGGATTCCTTCCAGTCTGAACTTGAGCCTGTCTGCTAGCCACTGCTCTTCAAAGGCCGATCTTCAGGCTCCAGCCATTGTTCTTCGAAACCAACTGAGATCTGCAGCAGACTCTCACCTCACTGGCTGTCCTGCAGTCCTGGACGGGAGATCTACTTCACTGCTGAGCAGCCATCTTGGACTAACTCCTCAGATTTGTAAGCCTTCCTAATATATCTTTTTTTAAAATAAAATTTGTAAATCCTGCCTTTTGAAAGAACCCAAACTAATACACAAGATTTCTAAGTAATTATATTTAACATCTTTTTAAAAAGTGTACAAACATATCCCATTCATATTCCATATATATATATATATATATATATATATATATATATATATATATATGTGTGTGTGTGTGTGTGTGTGTGTGTGTGTGTGTGTGTGCGCGCGCGCACGCGCATGTGTGTACTGATATGGACAGAGTGGCAATTTGAAGAAAACTTCATCTTATCCAAACTGTCTGTGGAAAACATACTTCAAATATTCCCCACCTCCTGACTTCAGTACCTGCCACATGCATTTGTGGCATAAAGGACTAACACTTGGTTAAAATCTTCCCCTTTCCTTTAAAACCAGAACATGAACCTCCAAGAAGGGTGAAGTCAACAAAGAATGGGACAAATTTCAAGTAAATGACACAAAAGTCAGTAATCAGAGTTCCTACTAAGGATTCTAAAGCTCGTCTCTCGCACAGCTAGGGACTGTGAATTTCCCATTCATTTTATAAACATGGATAAAAATTCCTCTATGATTCTCTCTCCTCTCAGGTCTATTTTTTAAAGGTGTCTTTTATATGGCACAACTTAGAGAGATGGACAATTTTGGAGAATTATTTTCACCAAAGCTATTTTTGAATACAACTTTTTTTCTATTTCCATAATGAATAACCTCTTTGATTTGGCTAGGCTTTACGCTACCAGTCCTTAAAGAAGTGGTTTATGTTTTCTTACCTTGTAGATTTTATAATAAATTTAATTCTAATCAATGTATAGAAATATGTTAGAATCTAGTAGATATGTACATTTTTATTCATTACTCAAACTATAATATGTAAAATGCAAGTAGTATATATAATTGAGTATATATATATATATAATTGAATGTGTTTTATATTGGTTGTAACTAATTTTTCAGGAATAATAATTTAAATATGTAAATATCAAATACATGCTCTCACAATGAATTTTCTTAAATAAAACAATGGAGTTCACTCAAACATATTATTCTCTTAAACATAATACATAGGACGTTACTAGAGAATCTTACAAAGAAAGCAATTTAGCCAACAGAGAACGTGAAACAACAATTCAAATAAATATAAATAAAAAGCAAGAATGGGGAATACAAAGGAGAAAAAACAGAGGAAGCAAAATTTACAAAGAACTCAACAATTCACCTGAATGTTTCCCATAGTTAAGATGTTAAAGCAAACATAAGGAATATTCTAGGGGAAGAGTCACGAAAAATGTGAATTTTAAAATTTATGGTGAGAAGTACCAACAAAGACGTTTTCAGAGTAACCTAACTGCAAACAGGTCTTAAATACAATATCTTTTGTATTTGTACTTTGTGATATGACTGTGCATATTTTGCATTACAATATCACATGTTGTGCATCGATATTTGACATTTTTGTGGCACACGTATATGCACACATCTTCAGCTGTTCTAACTGTTCCTTCTTACATTCATTGTGTGAAGATACGATGGCCGATTTTTATGCTCTTAGTAGCTTGACCTCAGGGTAATCTGGGCACAGGATCATTAATACTCCGCAAATTTATTTCTTTCGATTTTGTTTCAAAATGTTAAAATAGTGATTTTCCTTGAAAAAAGGAAAAGAGAACTTCCTGCTTGATAAGCAGACAAGCTATTGCACAGAGACAGAGGCATTTTACAACTAGGAAAAGGAAGCAGTACAGAGGAATAGTCAGCTCAACATTAAAAGTACCTGTTCAGCAAGTTGAAGACCCTGGGCTTGGTTCCTCGTCACCACATAACCCAACATAGTAATGGCTCTATATAAAAAATTAGAAAAATTAAATTACATTTAGCAATTTAAAAAATGAAATAAAAACAAAAGTAAACGACAAAGTGCATTTGAGTTTTGCAGGTAAATGAATCTTTAAAACATAAAAACTTTTAGACTAATAAAGTATTTTTATGAATAAAGAAAATATTAATTTATATTATAAATTATAAATATAAAATGTATAGTAGTTAGGCGATTATTCTCTTTAATCTAAAATGTTATAATATTCTAATTAAATTTCAGTTATAGTTAGATTACTAGGTAAATCCTTGTAATTAATATGAAAGCAAAAGTTAAAATAGTTTGGAAAAAATAGAAAATACTGATGGCTTATCCATTTAGACATTGAAAGGTATCTGTTTGAAAATATCCAAAATATATAATTCAATGTCCAGAATAAAATGTTCCAGTCATGCAAGAAACAATGTGTACTAATACTTGTTATTTTAGAGTGAAAATTTAATCTATTGACAATGTATGAATAATGGGTTCTTTTTTAAGCATGGGTAGTTGAAAAAACTCTCAGAAATTATCTGGAAGTACAAAATTAACGAATTTACTAAGAAGTAAAATTAGAATTTTATTCGGCAATTGGAAAATTTATCAAAATTTGAGAAATGTAGAAAATGGTATTAGGCTAAAAGACAAATTAAAAAGATTTCCATGTGAATATATATACACAAAATATATACACATAATATCTACATAGTTATGTACTGTATCTTCATATTTCCATGTATGTGTGTGTGAAAGCATTGCAAGCAAAGGCATTTTATTAATCATTTTTAGACACTGATGTAGTAGATAACAGAAAGAAAGTTTGTGACCTCTGGTTTTGACAGGATTTAAAATACAAACTCCAGCGGCAACAGAAATGAAGAATGTGATATAAGTTAAAACCATGGATATATTAATTTATAAGGTGCCTTAGGCACACTCATGATCAAAGAGACATGGAGAAACTGATCAACGTTCATATTCTAGAGAGTGCTGGGCTCCCTCCTTTCATGCCTCGCCTCAAAAACTTTACCACTGCACCGTAATAAATGCCCTTTTATAACTTCATATATGATACCATTAGAATTGTGCCGTGACAGCATAAAATTGGAAGATATGTCCTATAAGCAGATAGGATTGTTGTGTTATGGAAGACCAAGCATTGGGAATCAGGTATCTTGATGTAATTTTCTGCTTCTTGGAGATTTACTTGGATGAGTTATAAGACATTTGCCAAATTTAGGTTCTTTTTTACTAATGGAAACACAAGTAATTGGCATACAATAATGTAGTAGTGTTCTCATTTAATTATAATCAATGTTGCAAGGTTATATTTTAAATTAGATTGCACGCTTAAATGTTATGTTTAAATTTAAAATTTAACATTTAGTTCCGATTGGATATTAAATACTTCCTTTATTCTTGCTTATCTGTCCCCGTATATTTCCTAATAAATGATAATAGTATTTCTTAGCTAATTCTTAAAGCCATACCTGTAAAAACTATTGAAAGCAGGCATAACTATTGACACAGATTTTTCTTTGTCTGTAGAAGAAAAGTTACACGAGCCAATAAGTAAGTTGTCTTACACAACCTAAAGTAGATCTGTTTATAAAGTAATAATTGGCATAGAGTTTCAGTTTGAAATTTTAATGTAAATACCTCATACGAACATTTAATATAATTTTATTGATTTACATATAATTTTTATTTATTTGAATTACAAATGTATATACACAGTAGCATTCTCTCCACCTACCATTTTCTATAAAGCTTTGGTTTATCTTATTAGTTAGAAAGCCAAAAGCAAGAGGGAGACATGTTTCTTGAAATGTCACCAGTTTCATAATGTCATTTTCATCCTTTAGGAAAAAGGAAACATTACCTGGAACAAGAAAGTTCTATCCTACACCTTTAATATGTTTCCCCAAGCAGGGGAAATGTATGAGATCAAATAACATGGAGTAAGTTTTTTGAGAAGATGTCAGCCTGATATAATTAAATTTATTAGTGATATTAATTAAAAACAGAGTGGCAACTTCATCTTGGAGTTACAAAAAGCTGGAAAGAGTATCATCTTCAAAATTTTGAAAAACTAGGCAAACTGCAAAAAGATGACATTACTCTTCAACCCATGAAAGAGTTGAGATTTGAGGACAAATAACTTGGTGAAAACCTTAAGTAAATTAATAACAGAGACCAAATAACCTTATAATTTGCTGTCATATAAATTGGTGAATGGACTGGAGGAATGACACAATGATTGAAGCACTTGCCTTGCAAATACAAAGTCCTGAGTTCAATTTTTCAGCACTACATAAAGCCAGATGTAGTAGCACACACCTGTAATCCTAGCACTTGGAAGGCTGAGGCAGAAGGATTGCTATGGGTTCAAGGCTGTCCTGGGACATAGAGTAACACCCTGTCTCAAATAAATAAATAAATAAATAAATAAATAAATAAATAAATAAATGGAAAGAGTAAGCTAGAGTATTTCAACAAAGTTACAGGATAAGAGCAGATTACATTGAGACAGAGAAATCCCCTAAAGAATGTAGACCTTGGGGAAGGAGGAGAGCTATCTTGTTGGTTTGTTCTCCAAAAAATTTACCTGTCAAATAAAAGAATATCAGGGAGATGTCTTCTTACACTTCTCCAGCGTTTCTTGCTGAGGAAGGGAAATAAATCAGAACCATGTCCCCTCTTTTCCCTCTAGACAAAAATGTATCTACATCCAGGAACAAGGTCAAAAAACACAAAACCAAAACCTGCTAGCTGGGACAGTACTGGAAAGACTGTAGTTTGTGATGAGGAAGAGAAGTCACCATCCATATACCCAGGTTCATTTCTTCCTATCTGTCCTAACCAATAGTCCCAGGATTCTATAAGGGAGGAGGGAATCCCCAATTCAAGTTGTACACACTGTGAAAACTCATTGCAGTCACAAAAAATAAATAAAAATAAAAATAAAAAAGCATTTCGTCTTGGGTAGGGTCAGAAAAAAGTACCAAACTTTCAAGTGCCGACAAGAACAGAAAATTGTGAAGATTATATCTGTTAAGACTAAGATTCAGTGCTTGTTTAAGAAGGAAGATAGATTATAACATCATAAAATTACTCTTCCATATTGATTACTAACATCTCAAAATATGTTTTATTTGTAGAATTCAACTGGGAAAATTGAAAAGGAATAGGTATAATCATATTGACTTCAAAATGAAAGCACAAGGACCTCCACTGAACTGTTCAATAGAGAAATTGACGAAGAAAAGTTTTTTTTTTTTTTTCCTCCCACAAGTCAGTTCTGTTGAACAGATTCCAATGAGGAAACACTGGTTGTGGCATCTTAAGAAATTGTAGTTAGAAACGTGTCTGCTGTGGGATCAGAACCCATTCTCTCCTTCTCCTTTTAGCTTGGTGCTTTGAGATTGGCTATTTCTCCATTTCATTCTGCATAACTGAGAATAAGGTGGCCCCCTCTCCAGCTCCCAAACAAAATCATTTTCCTCAGAAAGAGGAGGATCTCGTTGCAGCCTTTGGATATCCACTGATGAGGATAAGTGCTGTGGCAGTGAGGTTAGGGCTCCTTTTTTCTGCCACACTTCACATGTGGAATGGACATTCTTACATAAACTGAGAACCCTGGATACTTAATCCTCCTTCCCTCACTTGGGAGGCTACAAATCTACAGCTGAAGAGGCCAACAAAATACATACCAAGCTGCTACTAAGGATCTACATTAAGCTAAAGATCCCTTGATGGAGATATAATTCAAAGATATACTTATCGTTTTTTACACCTCCAGCCCTTAGCCTAGCTCAGTAACTTTTATATAGAGCGAAAAGAAAGTCACAATGCTTACAGCTTTTAAACTTTCCCAAAGGAAATAGCTTAATTAGCAATGAAGCCTGGAGAAGTTGGAACATAAGGACATGGTGAAGGACAGTAGAGGTTATTGTGAAAGCAATTTTCAGGAAATTTACAGGTTATACTAGAACAGTCGACATTTTAGGCTGATCTGTAGATTTGTAGGAGAGAAAACAGGAGAGAGGTGTTAAAGAGTCCTACTAGGGTCAGAACAAGTGTGTTTCAAAATTTCACTCAGAAACCAGTCACTCCAGTAATAGTCTGACTAGATTAGTCTATACATGAAATATTGTTCCAGAATAGTGTGTCAGAATTTTAACAATGAACCATCCATAACAACAATGGTGGGGGAAAGGACTGGATATGTCTCAACCAGTATTTTTACAATCCGATTGTAATTGTGAAAAGATATAAAACTGTGTCACTTTGAGAATAAACACTAGAAGCTCAAAAATAAGGAAAATAAAGTTCGATAAAACTATTTAGCCAATTGCTTCCTTTTAAACCCTACTAAATTATTGAGTAAATCATGCTATATCAACTATATGAACACCCATTAGTGTAATCAAGTTGACACCCAAGAACAACCATGACAATGAATCAGTCAAGAAAAAAAAGCTTGAGTTCCCTTTCACCCAGTATGCAAAGAGTCTATCCCTTCTGTATTGTGCCAGTCTAAATATGAACATTAAATTGCACAACTCCTCAAAGGTAATATAGATGAACGACATCCTGTAAGACATGAACCACAGTTTGTTTTTGAGGGCAACCATTATAAAGATTATGACTTTCTGTTTATTAAAGGAAAAAAGATGTGGAATGCAACCTGGTATTTCCTTATAAAGCAAAGAAGGACAAAGTGGTCAATAAGTCAAACTAGGTTTTACATAAAGAAATTGAAACATTATGGTAGTACAAAAATGCAGCGTCTTTAATCATAACTATTGAGATCTGGAAGAAATAATCATATTCAATAGAAAACAGATAAATAGCTTGGCTCATTCTTATAAAAATATAGTATTCAGTGATAAAATAACATATTTATGTGTATTACATAATAATATGGATACATTTTGTTAAGACATTTATATACTGCTCATTATATGATTTTATCCGTAATAAATCCTAGAAAAGACAAAGTTGTAGAGATTAAAAATAGACCAGTAGTCGCTCACGATTGGTGGACACAGGTCAGCTGGACTTGAGACAACGCTTAGGGAAACTTTGGTGGAAAGCGCCTCCACCGCGTGGGTCTAGGCCCAGGAATATGCAGTTCTGTATATTTGTCAAAATCCTTAGATGGGTACAAAGAGTGGATTTTGCTGTACATAAACTACTTTAAATATCACCCAGAATTTGATTAATTACAAAATAAAATGAATGTGACAGATGTGAGCCACTACATTCAGCTATGTGGTGCAAAGAAATGGAATTGAGGGCCTTGAGCTTGCCAGACATTCACTTTAAACACTGAGCTGTATTTTACAGTCACAGCATATGATGTTCTTCACAATTTTTTGCATTCTTTGCATTCTGCTTGTAAGTATCTTGTTGAGGATATTTGTATCTATGTTTAATGAGAAAACTTGGCCTCAGGTTATCTTTCTTTTAAGCCTTTATCTGTTTCTGGTATCAGGGTAACACACTTCCAGGAAAGAGTTTGATAGTGTTCCATCTCTCTCAATTTCATTGAAAGAGAGCTTGAGAAGCATTGCTGTTAGTTCTTCCCTAATTGATAAAATTCTGTTGTGAATATGTAAAGTCCTGCGATTTTCTTTGTTGTTAGAGACTTTATTATAGCCTCAATTTCATAACTAGTTTTTAAAAAATCTAATCAGGGTTTTTGTACTTTTTGTTGTTTGATTTCATGTGTCTAAAAATGTATCCACTTCTAGGTTCTTGCTTAAATTGGAATAAAAGTTCTTTTTTAAAGTTTTTTTTAATAATCTTCTATATTGTATCTGTGTCATTGTGATTTCATTCCTTTATTTTTAATTGCATTGATATGAATTTTTATCTTTTCTTCCTTTGGTACATTTGGCTAAAGATTTATCAATCATATTTGTGACTTTTTAAATACCATATCTTTGATTCATTGCTCTTTTGTGCAGATTTTTCAGTATCTATCTGAATAATTTCTGCTCCGATCCTGATAATTTTTCTTACTAGTGCTTTTGCCTTTGGATATCCTTGTTTCTCAATGATATTGAGCTGCATCATTAGATTATTTCAGATTTTTCCCCTATTTTATTGATATGTATATGTGTAAAATTTAAGGTTTACAATGCAGTTGAGCCTTTTATGCACATATGTATCTTGTCAAGGCCACAAGGGCTTTCCCACTCTCCTTTTGTCCCTCCCCTGCCCCTCCATCCCTCCTCCCCTACCCGACCCCTCTGTTGCACTTTGTCTTTCGTTTTAAGTTCCATAGGAGTTGTGCTTTAGGACTCTCATATCAGAGAGACCATTCAATGTTATTTAGGATTTTTTTTTTTTTTGGGGGGGGCAGTTCACAAGGAGTTTGTGTTACCAATAGGCTTGCTTATTCTGGAGGCTAGTACGCCTGTCTTGATTATTTCCATTTGTCCCACCTTACCTCAAGTCTGAGGGCGGCTACTTTCTCATGGCTGCTCACGGTGCTTCCCTGTGACCCATGATGGCGTCCTTGGTTTGGTACACTCCTCAGCTTATGGAGTTTTCTTGAGGTTTCTAAATTTCCTGTTGCCTCTTCTTAATTCCAGGAGTTGTACTTCTCTAAGATAAGTTGGGCATATAATTTTTTTCTTAATTGTAAATTATATTCAAAGCGCTTGCTCCTAACACAACTACAAGACCCATGGGAAAAAAATGTGCAACTTTTAGACTTTAAATACAACTAAATATAAAACAATCTTAAATGAAAAAAATCAGCATTTTCGATGTATTATAAAGTAAACTTATATTAATTGTAAGAACTAGAAAATGTTTAGCTTAATTTTCTGTGTACTTTTTCAAACGTTTTTTAAACATTTATTAAATATTTTAGTGCAGGTTCACAACTTTCAGCAAATGTGCAACACTCAGCACAATATTTATAATTTTAAACTAAAAGATGTAATAATTATCATTAGTTGTGGCACTGATACTATTTAGCCACTTAGAGTCATGGCCAATAATAGCCTGTATTTTTCAGGCAGTATAAAAATTTAAAGTCAATATTTTATTTAAAATACTTGATCCACACATTACAGTAATTAGTACCTTTAATAATTTAGTAGATACATTTAGTAACTAGTAATTTAGTAATTAGCTGTGTCAAATTTATCATTTTAAATCATTATTGGCAGTACTAAATAAAGTTGGAATTCTTTTTTTATAATTTTATTGTGGTTAAAAAACTCACATGACAAAATTTAAGATTTTTTTTTTTTGGTAAATACATGAATTCCAAATTCTGTATTTTAACTAGGTAATAGGATTCTTAAGTACCACTAAGTGGGGGATCTACTCTTCTGCCATATTATTCAGAAAATATTGACATAATTACTTTCTATACAGACACATAAAATTGACTGGACATAATTACAGCTAAACAATTTATAGAAAATACTTTTCAAAGTTGTAAGAAAATGCTCCTTGCTATTTGTAGTCAATTGTAATAAATTAAATTAGCTAAAATAAAAATTATCACATTGCCAGAAAAAGTAACTTATTAGTATTTAAAATAGTTCTTCAAGGTTGTATTGTTTTACATTGTCTGACCCTTATAAAACTTAATGAACTTGTAAAAATGTTTTATGAAAGAAGCATTAAACATTTGGGTTTTTTGCAGTGTCCTAAAAACAGGTTATTTTGAGAATAATAAATATGTCTAATATTTGCTTGATATTTTTAATCCAGTCTTTTATACTTGTGGACCTTAGAGATCTATAGTTTACTGTAATATAAAAGTTACTTTTCTATTCTGTTTTGTATAAATAACATAGAATAATGAAAAAGCACTTACATTGAATATGTCTGAGTAGCTTACTAAGTATTGTTATGATTTTATGCACTATTATTTAGATATTGTCTTAGATATTTCTTCATCCCTGTGACTCAATATCTGACGTCCAAAAATTAGGGGAAGAAAAGTTTCAATTCAGCTCACAGTTTCAGAGTGTCACTGTCCATTCACGGGCAGCTGGACGTGCATGGCGGAAGCAGAGGTTGGAAGCAGCTCCTCACAACATTGCAGGAAGCCAAATGTTCTCAAGTCAAGTCAAGCCCAGAGGAAGACAGCAGCATATATTACACTTTCAGGTCCCATCTCATTGATCTGCTCCTTCTGGGTCCAGCCTCAGTGTTCTGCCCCTTCCACGTGTGTTTCTAATCTACCACATAACTGTAATGCAATCCACACACCTGAAATTCATCCACATACATGCAACCTAGGCCTCCAGGCCAGGATCCAGTCTCCCAACAGCACATGGCTCCACAGACAATCTGTAACATCCAAATACATCAGACTTTTGGGGGACATTTCAGACCACAATAGGTATGTTATTGAAAATGAAGGAATATAAACAAAATAATTTTAGTAGTTTATATAATTGGCACCTCAAGTCCTCAAGTATAAATGTACTTTCTTTAATTGTAGTATCATTTGGTAAATGAATTTGCAACATCAACGCTGACTTGCTCATTTGTAAAATCTGGCTATAACAGAAGAAAACTTTTTCACATGGGCCATGTGTCTATTCAAAATATCAATTATTTATGAATAAAATATTAAGAACTTGCTAATTCTAACACAAATTTCTTTAGATTATTTTTAAAACTAAGTCCATCATTATCAGGCACAGTCTGATTTCCAGGATAAATGTAAAATATTATTAAAAATAGATAAATCCAGAAATGACATTGCTTCTCATTGTCTGGCATATATTTCAAGTTTTTAATTATTTAATATTTAATAGAAGCTACTAAATACACAACTATTTTAAAATCCCACAAATTGAAATAGCAGTGTTTGAAACTTGACCTTATATTTTTCCATTTTCATAGAGTGTTTGAGTGTTTTATACATTGCTGAAGTTGAAGACCATTGTATAAATAAGTTAAGAAGCGCTATCTCCTAATAAGAGACCATTATGCAAAATGGTTCTTTCTCTTTCCTTGTCCATTTTCATTATGAGAATGGAAGTTTCTGTTTTAATGTAATAAAATGAGTGGCTTTCTTTGCTCAATTATCTGACATCTGCTTCCTACTTATGCATATAAACATATAAATTGTTAACAGTGAGATCTAAGAAATTCATTAAAGGTCTATCTTTTTTTCCCCATTTTATTGATATGTACACGTGCAGAATTTAAGGTTTACAATGGAGTCGAGCATTTTGTGCACATATATAGTCTGTTACAAAGAGCACAATGATTTTAACATGTGTGAAAAAAAGATGTGTTTCTTTGAAATGCTATTCTGAAATAACACCATAAACAAAAATATACATTCATTTTCAATGAGAGTCACTAATTACTTCAGCTGTATAATTTCACTTTCATTTAGCTAAATCCATCAAAATGCTTTTCAATCATTTGTAAATATAAGGGTAATTTTTCTTATGTATTTTGTGAGTTATATGTATTGTTTCCACACACATCAACTTAAAGAGTGTGTTTATCAATAATATTCGTGATATTAAAAACTGAAGTGAAATACTGAACACAGCTGTCTTAAAAAGAATATAAATTTCCAGTGTACACTTTTGGCTCCTTTATCAAAGATTAAGTATTTGAGGGTACTTGGTTTTGTCTCTGCATCCTCAATTCTGTCCCGCGGGTCTATCTGTCTGATTTTGTGCCAGTACCAAATTGCTTTTAACACTATCACTTTATAATACAGCCTGATGTCTGCTACTGTAATGATTCCTGCCTTGGTCTTATTACTCAGGATTGCTTTGGCTATTCTTGGTCGCTTTTGGTTTCATATGAATTTAAGAATTATCTTTTCAAGTTATTTGAAGAAAT
>PVKB01001464.1:77719-167476 GCA_004027205.1 Ctenodactylus gundi
TTTTTTTTTTTTTTTTTTTTTTTTTTTTTTTTTTTTTTTTTTTTTTTTTTTTTTTTTTTTGCTGAGCTATTGAGAATGGAATTGTTTTTCTGAGTTCTTTCTCAGTAAGTTCATTGTTAGTGTAGAGAAAAGCTATTGATGTTTAGTATTAATTTTGTAGCCAGTGACATGGCTAATTTTAATTTAATCAATGCAGATATTTACTTTAAATAAAAGTGGCCATATGATACAATTCATAAGGTGATATGGTCAGTTTCTCCTTCTTGTAAATATATCAAACCTAAGCAGGATGTGTGCCACTTAGGCAAGAGGTCTGAGAAAATGCCTGTCATTGAATTAACAATAGTAGAGAATAATAAAACAACATACCATCATTTACGTAAGTGTCTAAAGTTCTATACTTGATTTTTCCCTACAGGAGTCTCTCCCTTTTGACCTTATTATACCAAGAAATCAAAACAAAACAAAGTTCAGTGTTTTCCTGAACCATTGTGTCACTTATTTAGATTTTAAATAGACAGTTTCAAATTATATTGGATATTCGTATGCAAAACAAGGTAGACTCAATGCTTGGAAGATGCAGATACTAAAAAGGCAAATATTAAGAACTATAATAGTACAGCAAAAATAAAACAAAACAAAACAAACAACAACAACAACCAAAAAAAAAAAAAAAAGACAGAGAGAGACCTGTCTCAGATTGGTTGTACAAATTCACATTCTCACCAGCAGTGCAGGAGGGTCCCTTTCTCCCACACCCTCTCCAGCACTGATTACTATTTGACTTCTTGATATAGGCCATTCTCTCTAGAGTGAGATGGTGTCATAGTGTTGTTTTGATTTGCATCCTCTTATGGCTACAGATGTTGAGCACCTTTTCATGTATCTATTGGCCCTTTGTACTTCTTCGTGAGTGAACTGCCTCTTCATTTCATTTGCCCACTTTTCAATAGGATCCTTTATTTTGGTAGGCTTACTTTTCTTCATCTCCTTGTATATTCTAGTTAGAAGCTTCCTATCTGAGATGTTGGTGGTGAATGTTTTTTCCCAGTCTGTTCATTTTCTTTTTGCAATGTTGATAGTTTCCTTTGCTGGGCAGAAACTTTTTAATTTGACCTGATTCCATTTGTTAATAATGGGAATGATTTCTTTTGTTTTTGGTGCCTTTTCCTACCCCTATATCTTTTAGATCTTAGCCTAATTTGTCTTCTAGGAGGTTCAGTGTTTCACTTTTAATGTCTAGGTCTTTGATCCACTTTCATTTGATTTTGGTGCACGGTGATAGGTGTGTGACTAGATTTATTCTTCTGCAAGTGGATGTCCAGTTTTTCCCAGCACCATTTGTTGAACAGGCTGTCCCTTATCCATTGTATACATTTGGCTCCTTTGTCAAAGATTAAGTGATTGAGGGTATTTGGGTTTAGCTCTGTGTCTTCAATTCTGTTCCACTGGCCTATCTGTCTGTTTCTGTGCCAGTACCAAATTGTTTTTACAACTATTGCTTTACTCTGGAAAGCAGTATGGAAATCTCTCAAAAGAATGGCAATAAATATCCCCTTCGATCCAGGGATACCCTTCCTGGGAATTTTTTCCAAAAGAGGTCAAAACAACACACAACAGAGATACATGTATACCCATGTTCATAGCAGCAAAATTCACAATAGCTAAAATATGGAAGTGCCAAAATACCCATCAACAGACCAGTGGATACACAAACTGATATTTATATGCAATGGAATACTATGCATCTATAAAATTCCACAGCGTGGCGGCTTTTGCAGGCAAATGGAAGAAACTTGAGAACATCATGCTTAGTGAAGTAAGTCAGAAGCAGGTGAAACATCAAATGGTCTCTCTGATATGAGAGACCCAGATGACAACTATCACAAAGTGAACCAGGGGAGTAGGGAGGGAGGGTTGGGTGGGTAGGGAGAGGGACACAAGGAGAGAGAGAACATCCTTGTCACCTTGAAAAGATACACATGTGCACAAAATGCTCAACTTCATTGTAAACCTTAAATTTTGCACTTATACATATCAATAAAATGGGGGAAAGAAAAGAACGCCTGTCTCAAGTGTGGGTGATGGGGCAAGGGCAAGACTAGCTTCATGGAAGAAAGGAAGCCCAGGTCGACACTTAAGTAGGAAAATATTTTTTTAAACAAAAAGAGAGACCAGAGAATTTAAGGGTGTGGGGGAACCACAGAGTCCACAGTGACAGCCAGAAGAGGGCATGATACATTTAGGAAACTGCAGGGAACACAGCCATATTGGAAAGGGAGAAAAAGGACAGTGAGAAATAAGTGGGACAGATCATGAGAAAACTTACAAATTAGCTTAGGAAATTTAGGTTTATCAGTTAAGAAATTCAGGTGGGATGGAAATCATATATGATAGGGAACATGACTTGAAGAATGTTACAAAAGGAAATGTATTCCAGCAAAATCTATTATTGATTCTGCTTAGAAAGCACCCTGGTGATGTTTCAGGATATGTCTCTGCATTTCACCAAGGTGTCCCTAAATCCTTCTTGTGCAGGGACACCATCTCTGACTGTCTGTATTCCCTGGAAATGTGCCTGCCAGGCATTGATAGATACTCAGCACACAGATGTTGTTCCTTCCAGGAGAGACGCAGTAGGAATTAAATGGCAGAAAAGGCATGTTTTCTGCTGCCCTCTCATTTCTTTGGAGGGACTCAGGGTGAAGGAGCTCACCCATGTAGGTAACTTCAGGGAAGCAGTGAAATCCAAAAGGCTGTTTCAGCCTGTAGGAGAGAATCCTGTATGTTTCTAGTGTCTGTATCCTTTTCCTCTTGGCAGACAACTGGACAGAGCTTCCCAGCTTGCCGTAGAGAAAATACCACGTGACTCAGCACCAGACAATGACATGAGGGCAGAGGCGAGGTCCTCCTCTTATGAGCTCTGGCCCATACGGTCTTCTCCCCTAGAACCCTACCTTGTCTTTTCCTTCTTCCAGCTTCTAGTTGAGGACGAGCTGAATGAGGAGGAGGTCCTTCAATTCTTTGTGGTTCCAGAGAAAGGTGGACTACCGGATAATAGTAGCTTTAGTCTCTCACTAGCCATGTAGGATCCAGGAGCAGCATGTGTGTGTGTGTGTGTGTGTGTGTGTGTGTGTGTGTGTGTGTGTATCCTTTGTGTTGAGGCACTATGATTTGAAGGTTTATGTGCTAGAGTAGTAGAAAAGCTTGCTTCTTCTAACAAACACATCTTATTTAGGTGACCTTTGACAAATTCATTCCAAAAGTACCAGTAGAGATGCTTCTTATCACAGGTCACATAAGCAACAGGGCAATACAGAAGCTGGTAGTCTCTCTGCATATACAAATTTTCCCATGAGAGGAATGTAAACCTCCCACATGAGACGGGATCAAGACCTCTTTGGGGATAGTTTGAACTATTCACTCTGACGCTCCATGTATAGAGTTGAAAATAAAACCATGACCTAAAACAACCTACTCCTGAGAGCATAGCTCAGCAGATGCAGCACTTACTTAATAAGCACAAGGCCCTAGGTTCAGTTCCCCTGCACCACATAGGCTGGGTGTGGCGGTTCATGCCATAATCCCAGCGCTCAGGAAGCTGACGTAGGAAGATTGACTTGTGTTCATGGCCAATAGCAAGTTCAGGACCAGCTTGAACTAAAGAGCAAGACCTTGTCTCAAAAACAAACAAACAAACAAACAAACCCCATAGATGTAGTATAGAATTTAAGCCATGTGCTAATCTTGCTCGCGTGTGATATGACGACATGATTTGATATATGTTCAGATAAATAATGTTGTCGTTGTACATCAACGAATAAACTTCTCCATATTAAATAGGCCTACTTTAAAGGATTTTTTGTTTGCTTATGGTATCATTCATTTAAACAGGTAATGCATGATATCTAGAGTGCTAGATTGGGTCATATGCAAGGTTTTCTTTCACTCTAAGCAAAGTATTTTGATCTCATCAAGAACTGGTGAGATGCATTAAAGTAAAGGCAAATTGGAGATTTTTTTTTTTTTGGGGGGGGGAGTGCCGGGATCTGCATCTTAATCCCAAACTAGAGGAAAATGACCCCTCGCTGATATAATGTGATACAGGAACCTACACCTTTAAAGTTGATCACGTGATCTCACAATACTATTTGACCTTTTTTCAACAAGGTCTTACAAATGTGCGAGAGCAGCTTTTGGTAACTGACTGTGATACAGTAGTTGTCTTAGTTACATTTCCATTGCAAGGAAAGCATCCCTGACATTCACAATTAAGAGAGGAAAAAGTTTTGCCACTTCAGAATGTCTCCCACGGTGTGTCGATGGGCAGCTGGCAATGGCGGCAGCACAGGGCAGACGCTGGAGAGCTGCTCACAGCATTGCGGACCACACGAGCCAAGTGAGACCAGAGCAAAGTGAATTGATGAGTGAGTCGATGTCTGGAGATTAAGTCAGATCTGGAGCCTCCCCACGAAGAAGCTGTTCAATATTTCTTCTCTCTTCGTTTATTTAGTCCAAGCTGCCAGGGTGGGCGCCCCTCCTTCGCTTCGTGGCCTCCAACTCGCTAAATACACCTGAAAGCTCTGCACTGAGCCCCCCTCTCAACTACACCCCATCTCCATCCAGCACCGGATTCTGCCCTCATCCACTCCATCTAACTACACGTGGCTCTTGAAGAACCTTCCTCATACAAACCACAGCAATGGTTTCCATAGGAGTATTACAAATTTTATAATTGCTTTTTCTGTCAATGGGGAAATTTTATTTAGATGAAAATAGATTTCTTTTAACTTACTAAGTATGAATTCCTATGAACAACCTCAAGATGGTGGAAAATGCTTTCTTGCCCTCCTGGCAAAACCAATAAAGAAAAGAAATCCTAATTAGTGCTTTTATTACTATAGTTTCTTTTTTCCCCCAAATAGGCTTTCTTAGATGAATAGAATTTTTATTAAATTAGACAACGGAACTTTTATCCTAAATATATTAAAACTCTTTCAAGTTTCAGTAAATTTGTCTTATATAAGTCATATATCAAAGTTCATCATATCATTAACTTATCTTAAATTATAATACAGCTCAGAAAGTCTGACCTTTGATATTTCTGTACCTGAATAAATAACACACACACCTTCATTTTCACTTTTCTCATATCTCAAGTCAGATCTCTTCTGCCTTCTAGTTCCATTACATAGTAATGCACATATACTCATTTATATGGATAATTTCTTTATCAACATAAGGCAATAAAAGTGATGCTTTGTTTTTACCCACAAAACTCACACCAACTAGAACAAAAAAATTGAAAATAAGCTAAATTAAAGAAATTTAATTAAAGAAAGAAATTTTGTAATTTTTAAGTGCATGACGTAAACTCTAGTACCTCTCTAATTACTCACCATAAACGACCAATAATTTGCATGATTATATTTTTGTGTTTTAGTATATAGCATTTCAGACTGTTAAGTATTTTATTAGACCTCTAAGATGAAAAGAAGCAATTTGAATAAAGAGATTTTAGCAAAATTCCTAGAATTTCATGCTTTTTTAAGGCTATTTTGACTTTCACAATATTTTTGATCTTCTACATCCCCATTAAATTAAAAAAAATCTAATGTATTGTATGGCATAAAAGAAACTTAGCATTTAGAAATGCCAAAAAAAAAAAAAAATCCTCGGTGTTACTTTGCTGCCTATGACCTGTGCTTCTGATCCCCAATCACCTCTTTTTCCAGTTCTCATTACTCGCTTTCTCTGCAGCTGCTTAACTATTTTTAAGTAGAGGTTTTATTCCTGAAGTTAAAAAAAAAAATTGAATACCTTACATGGTGTTTAACTCTAAATGTGCTCAGCAATGTTCAATGTTAAGTACTTCAGTTTGGTCTTAGAAAATACCTCCCATATTGCACTATTTACAATTTATAATTTAATACATGTAAAAATAATAGATAACAACAGGATTTTATATCTTAAAAAGGCACCTTGTAGGTCAAGAATGACAATGTATTGTATTTTATATGGCTGAGTAAAATTCTCCAAATTTTTGAAAATAAATCGCTATGAGAATGTCTGCTGAATAATTAGGAACATGTTCCTTTTAAAAAATGTAATTACTTTTATTTATTTCATTGAGAACTTTGCTTTAATATGCTGGCAGTTTTTTTTTTAAACTTCTGATGCTGCTGTTCTACACCAACCCGTCTAAATTAAAGAAAATGTTTTCATAAGAATCTATTTAGACCTTATACATAAAATGGGCACAGAATATAGTGAGAAGACTCTTACAATGAAAACCGTTATCAGAACAAGGAAACTGCAAACTTCTTTTTTCTATTTTGAGAACTCATTTAGCAGACAGTCTTCCTCGACGGAAATTGAGGAAACCACATAGCTAATTCTTTTCCGACTTTACACTCAGAATTCTTTATAAATCCCTCTCCAAGCATTGTGCTCTATATGCTTTTCTAGGACTACAGTCAGCGGCTTTTGAAAAAAAAAATATTTTCAGCCTTTCTAAAGCAGTCAGATCCTGCCCAACTAGTGGCAGTACATGTTTCTTAGTGGCCAGTTATTAATATATAAGACAGCATGTATGGTATGCACTGAAATCACACGAATCAGTTTATAACTGCTATTTAAGATAAGCTTTAATCATTTTTATATTCTCTTTTAGGTACTTCAATTTATTCAATCCTAAATTTTCATCATCAACAGAAAATACATATAAGCAATCTCTTATGCCAAACCCGGCTCATATGTAAGGATTTCTACAGGTTAAATGCAAAAAAATGTGCAGTTTGTAGGAAGATATATTTGAGCCTGAAGATTTTGTGTACATTTTATAAAATTGTATACAATTTTAGTACCACAATATTAGGCAAAGTGAAATATATCAAAACTTCTGTGACATGATTTGATCAATTTTTCCTAAGATGTTGATGGTGTTTTAAAGTAACTCAATGCTTGTAACTATTTTCTTTATTAAATATGGCATTTTTACAGTTCACAGTATCTCACTCATTGTTCCTTGCAGTCCAGTGACAGATAATCAGCTCTCAGTCAGAAACACATCTGCAAGTGACAGGGCAGGACAAGTTAATAGGGCAAAATTGTAAACTTTTGTCGCATGTCTTGCTTAATTATTTGGAAAATGACTATGGAGTTTTTAGATTAAATACAGCCTAGATTAGGTAGAGTCCCAGGAACTTTCATAACATTTCTATTAAGAGGTGAAACTAATTTTTCTATCTTCTCTCCTATCTTATCAATTGCTCTCATAAAAATCACTGATGCGGCTTCCGAAAATTACGTCAGAAGACCTTGCAGTCCCTCTCGTAAAATTTGAGTCAAGTAGGAAAGGAAGAACTCTTCAAAGACAGACTGGTTACACAGTCTAAGACTCCAAACAGCCATTCAAGTTTCAGCATCCAATCCCGGTCTCTGGATGACCTTCCTCTATTCGTCAGGTCAGGCAATGAAAGTAGAACCATACAGGCAATCCATAGAATCAGAAGAAATAATAAAATGGTGTTTCACTCTACTAAATTTAGGAATAATTTGCTAACCAGCCACAGATAATTACCTTGTTAAGAGTCATAGAAGAAAAAAGATAAGGTTCAGCTTGTAATTCCATTCTAATTTATCTTATTCATTTATTAAATTTAGTTCCACTTCTAGATTTGTTTTCTTACAACCTAAAACTTCCATGCAATGTTTCAAATATTTTCGTAATTTGTGTTAGTAGTAAGCATTCATTATTATCATTATATAAAATTTAATTAAGGACAAATATTTCATTGTTTTTATGTTAGAAACCTAATTTTGAACATTTATAAAAGTGTGTTTAAAAGTTTAGAATTTTGTTTGATGCCACTGCCATTAAAGCATATGAAGATGTTTTAGTGTGACCTCATTGTGACCATGCATAGCCTCCTGCCTCTGCTCTATCAGCCTTAGATGTAGTCCATATTATGTGACATTTCACATAAATGCATAAAAATTCCAACAAGCAATCAAATATATAATCACCTTTGATGTAGCTGCTTGTATATTTAACAAATGGTATCCACACCAGCTGATGTTTAAGCAAAAGGTAATAAGGCCTTCCTGGGTTGATAGCAGAACTTTCTCATGTGGCTCCATTTTGGAATTAAGATGATAAAAGTAATTATACTTCTTCTCAGTCATCTCCATATTATTTTTTTCACAGTAGATTCTGCTCTGTTTAAAGAGACACTACTCCAAAACTCAAATTTAATTCTGTACTTTTGATACAGGAAAATTTATTTTTTTGACCTCTCAAAAATCTAGTGTTCCCAGGGAAAATTGTTCAGTTATTAAGAGCTTCTTTTTTCATAATTCACGTAAATATTTTAAAATCGTTGCAGGATTAAGATAGCTCTATGGCTTGAGACAAGAGCAACCCTCATCTTCCACTCTTAGGATTAGTAAAAGTCCAGTTTTGGCACAGCTACTTTCAGTGGTGGAATTAGAAATGTTTTTATATATTGCATTGGCTGCTGCTTACATGAGGTCTGAGTAGCTGAAATATGTCATAATTATCAAAATTACAATAATAACTGTCAATTAATTACTATTCATATTAAATAGAGAAAGGAATTAAAATTTAAGCACCTTATCAATATTACATGGCTTAAAAAGAGAGAATTCTGAAATTTAACTGAACTCCATTTATTCATAAACTATTCAGTTTCCTAGTACATTTCATTTATATTTTTGGCATACTCTTATCTCCTTTTGAGTGTGACATATTTACCTGAGCTAGTGTTGCCTGAAATATTGCAGTCATGTCTGCAGCTTATAACCACATATTTGATTAACACTGAAATGTGAGAAAATTAAAGCAGAATTCTAAAATGATGTGCTTTGTAGATGAGTTTCACAGAGGCATGTTTCATACAATATACCACTGGTAACAGGTCAGAGCAATTTAAGAACTTCGAAATTTTTGAGGGAAGTGGATAAAAAGTCTTATTATTGTAATTTAAAATTCTTGGGATCCTTAATAAAAAATGTAGTTGAAATACAATTACAAGTTCGTTAAAATGACATTATATTCAATAACTCCATGATGTTTTTGATAAAACTGGCAAATTATTTTTCTCCAAGTTTAATACTCTTTCTGATAACAATTCAGCTTCATGAATAGGGAAATAAAGAGATATATGAAGAATTATTTGTGAAAAACAGTTTTATCCCAGAATAAAAAGATGTCTTAAATTATTTCATAAATATTCAGTAACAATTTAAGTACATTTTTGAAACTAATATATGAGATTAATCTAGTAGCTTTAACCCTGACATTTAGAGAAACCAATTTTGTGATTTTTACTCTGGAGCACAACAGAATAACTTTTTCAGATATCTTTTACTATAAATCACAAATACATGGAAAAGCATACACTGAATGAATTAGAATTAAAATAAAACACTCATGTAAATGTTTTAATTATTGAAATATATCTTTTTGCAGTCAATTTTTGTTGAATGTACAAGTTAGTCCTTTTATCTCTAGCCTAGAATTTACATGCTTCATGACACCACATGTAGAAACGTGAGGCATTTATAAACTTCCTTTCTCATTTTCCCTGCAGACCCTACAGCTATTTCAGGTTTTATGAGGAAAGGTAAAAAATTTCTTATTTTAAAATCACAATTTATGTTTGTAATCTTCTATTTTAATTCTGAACTGCACTAAGTGCCACACTAGTTTACTATCCAGCAGGAAGAATTTGGTCCTATTCAGTTTTAGTCTGTGACCACTGAGCTGTTCAGAACCATGTTCCATTTACTCCTGTGCTATATTTAGGCTTCTGTATTTTCTACCAGAGATTAGAACACTATAGTTATATGTCAGGCTCATGGAATTTATCAGCAAATTGAAAATTTTAAGCCCAGTCACTCAAACTATTAAATCAACTGTTTTTTTACACCTTCTTATGTTATATGCCAAACATTTCTGTAAACATAACTTGTCTTAATAGGTTGTTTTAAGTTGACTTATATCCTTGTACATTTACTGCTGACCTCATTTATTATCCAGAATTATTTCACATACATAAGAGTGCATATATATATTATAATACTACATATTACATATAGACATCCATATTGAACGTACTGTGGATATTGCATTCCTACACATATTATATACATATGAAAGCACATACCATACATATGTTTAGTTTATAGTACTAACAATTATAATTGATTGTTTTACTTCATAAATCAATATCCTGATCAACTTTTATGCAACAGTAACAGATTTTGCACTCATTTTTCTAAGAATAAACTAAAGTCTATGACATATAAGTCACCTTTGTAACTCAGTAAACACTTTGCAATATCACGCAGGTGGTAATTTATACAATAAGCATTAGGCACACACAAACGGAACTTTTTAAAGGGAAATGTGTTACTACACATACACGAAGTCTAAGAAAAATGCACAATCCTTCAAGCCATACATCAAAGATTGTGTTCTACAGGTTTGTTCTAGGAGATGAAATCTTGCCTTGGTTAACTATGTCGAGAATGCTGCAAGGGAACTCAGGTGGTGTCTCATCAAACTACAGTTTTCCTGCAGTGAGGGCAGAGCCAGCACCTTGAAGAGAAAATTGTTATAGGCAACACTGAGAATCGTCTCCAGCCTTGCTGTCAGGGCTCTCACAATGAAAATACATTAAAATACTTCATATATACTGGGGAAAGTCTTGGGACTGGGTGATAATTCAGGAGACACAGCTTGCCGCTTGGCACCCAGTGTTCACTGAGTTTAAATAATCTCCATATGTGTAAAAGATCGGTGATCTGAAATGGCCGTAGATTAATTGTGGCATGAGATTTTTTTCCTCTAATGTGATTACATTTAGACAGTGGTTGAACGATGTTATCATTGAAATGTAATTATAATACTGTATAGTGTAATGTTTTTGTCAACATATTTATGATAAGTTTGGAAACACTTAACATTCTGAACAAAGAACAACTACTTTAAAATTTATGACATTTAGAGAGACAAATATGACTATATAAAATTAAGAAAACAATATTTACCATTAATATTTCAATAGCCATGATATGTCTACTTTAAACTCAAAATTGAGGTTTGATTTTTAAATATTAATTTACTTGTTTTAATGTATGGCTGTAGCTCTAGTTTTCGAACTAGATAAGCATGAGAAAAATCGCACCAAAATCGAAAGAATTCTACAGTATAAGTCAAGGTGCATTGATTGTCTATATTTTCAATATAATATTTTGTGATACATGTTTTTATGTATAATATATATTTTTCAGGTATATAAACTTCAATTCTTATAATTTCATACTAAAGTGATGGCATTTATGTGGAATTTTTCAATTTCTAGCATCACATTTTGGTATGTTTGCCCTTTACTAACTCAATAATCATTATATCAATTATCTTAACTTACCTTTAATATTATGATATTTTTCAAAACTCATTCCAATACTTTATTTCCAACTTTTAACTTATGATCTGCTTTGAGCAGAATTTTGCTTCTTTCTTTTCATACATTCAACACACAACTTAATGAGTTTTATTTTGAGGTAAACACAAAATATTATGTTAACATCTTATTTCACTAATTATGACATTTTTCTTTTTATTCATGATTTCCCTTTGAAAACACTGAATAAACATTCAGTATCATTTCACAAATAGGTAACTTTAATCACTCTCTTTTAGTATACTTACAATGGCTATTTTCATCAAAGGTGTTTCCATAGGAGTCGTTATATATCGAGTTGTCGAATTCATACAATTCCTGAAGCAGCTATAATTCCAATTTGTACATATAGCTATAAACACGAATAATATATTTTAAAAATTGTCATCAAATTATCACTTAGTTCTGAATTTTAAAAAGTTTTTCATTAAAAATTTATTGAAAAATATAAAATTAAAATTTTTATGAAAAAATGCCCAATAGTAGTTTAAGAGATCATTCACTCCCAATAAGTCCACAACAATTTTTTTCTGTGGCACAATATGTAATATTTAAATTATTGTTTATTGCAATGTAAGTCAAAGTTCTTTTGTGACAGAATAAAATGTTAACACTGCAAGAAGCACAAAAGAAAAAATGTGACTATTTAGATATAAATTAACCTTTAAAATTAAGATTGTATAAATATGTTTTATAGATAATATATAATAACATAAATTATAGAGTTTATAATGTTTTACTAATGGTTTATCTAAATGTACAATAATTTTATGTGTATATATGTATACATATGATATATATTTCGTTATCAAAGAAAAATGGGTAGCATTACTAAAATTAGATCATGTATTCTAAAAATACAATGTATGTTATTTTTATCCAAAGAATAATCACAAATCATCTTTTGCATGTACATGTGAAGTGAATATTTGCTTATACAGGAGTGAATAATTAGGGTTAAGTGGAAGACAGTGCAGAGAATGTCATTACAGGAACCCAATTAAATTTATTATAATAAATTTCTCTATAAGTAATAAGAGCCAAAAAAGAAACCCTTAGGAGTTAATATTAGATCTTCTTTTCTGTTTCTGTTTAATTTATATTCACACTTACACAAGAGGTAAATTAGGTATGAATAATAAATATGTAAGGATATAGATTAAGAGAAATTTGACAACAAAGACTAAATCCATGGCAGCGCTCCCCAAAAATACAGCAAATTAACATGTTTCTGCTTTGCTCTCTCGGTGTGTATATGTGTATATGTGTTTTCACCAAATCTGCATTAACTGAGACGGAATGGATGAAAAAATATATTAAAAAATTTCAATTTGAAGAGGGTAGTCCTCATAGAAATTGAGTTGGTGAAAACCACGGATATGTTTTGATTTGGTTTGCTACTCAAAAATCATGTGTTGGAGCTTTGTTCTCAGTGTTGTAAACCCTTAGAAGCTGGAACCTCGTAAAAGGTCTTTGAATCACAAATCCCCCAAATTTAGATGAGTTTCCTAGAGTGAATCCTTTTCCACTTATTACAAAACCCTTAGCCTAAACCCTGAATTTTCCGTTTTCCTCTGTCTTCTTCCTCCTCCTTCTGCCCCTCTTCTTCTTCTACTTCTTCTTCTTCTTATTATTATTCCTTTCGTCTCTTTGAAATATGTCATCTTTTTTCCATTTGCTCTCTTGCCATTACTCTGTAGCTTTCTGTAAAGCCGAACCATTGACTATTCCACACTGATCTTCAAACTGTGTGTGAAATAAAACTGTGTCTATTCCTTCAAACTTTTATCATTTCTTCTTGGTGAAAATGTCTTAGTGTTGAGGATCCTTTCTTTTAGATTTTGTGAAATGTCTGGCACTTTATAATCACCTGTCACTCTTTTGATCATTAGACCAGAGTAAATTTCTTCTATTTGATCATAGCTTAATACGTATGGGCCAAATTTTTCCTTTCCCTATCTCACATCACTTTTTGATGTCACTCTTCTCAAATTCTAAGAATTTCTAAATTTCCTGAATGAAGGATATTATAAAGTTTTTGTTGTTTCGTCTATGTCTTTTTAAATCTCAAGGTTTCGTCTTTGTCATAACAAAATAATATCTTATTGGGCATTTAGATCTAATTTTCTTTAAATGCGGAGGTTTGCTTTTAGACTACTTTGTAACATTAGTTTATTTTCATATCAATATCGTGACTTAATTTAGGTGGCTTGATAGAATGTAGATTTGCTTATTCTAATACAATTTTATTGGGCTTCTATGTAAGTCTTATTATTGCTTTTTCTTATTGTATAAAGAATTTTATTGGATTTTTATTAGGATTGCATTGAATCCATTGATTATATTTGGTAGCTTGGAGATTTCAAAATAATAATCATCTTAAGCCACAAATCCAAGATGTCTTTCCACTTACTTGTGTGCCCGTCAATGGAGGGCTTTTTGGTTTTTAGACAGGATTTTGCTATGCTCCAAGGTAAGCCTCAAACTTCCGAACTCAAATATCATTTTATCCCCTGCTCTTTATAACCTGGGTCTACTGGCATGTGTGATCATATTTGGCCTTCAACTTGAAATTCTTTCATTAATGTTTTAAAGATTCTTTATAAAAGTCTTTTATCTTTTTCAATAAGCTTTTTTTGACTACTTTAAGATTGGTTTTTTATTTCTTTTTTCACTGAGTCCATTATTGATTACTGCAACACCACTCATTTTTGTTTATTGATTTTGTGTCTTGTGACTTTGCTGAATTGTTTTATTAGCTTTGGTATGTGTTTTGGTAGAGGTCTGGGGATTTTTCTATTATCATGCCATTTGAAAGTAGGGACAATCTGACTGCCCTTTCCCAATCTGGATGCGGTTTATTTCTTTGCTTTATCTGATTACTTCGAGGAGGACTTCTAGTGCCATAGCACCATGTTGGATAAAAGTGGTAAAAGCAGGCATCCTAGAATATGCATTTTCAATAGTTCTTCTTCTAAAACTAATTGATCAGCTGCACGATTTTCTGATGTTTTTAGTAACTTACCCACTTTATTCATAACATATAACACAAGTTTAATAATTTACTTTAAAATTAGATATTTATCACCCTTTATCTGAAAAATCTTTATTTAGTTAAAAATGGTCTGCCTTTTTTCATACTGTATTCAAAGCACGTAGTTCTAAATTTGGTAGATATTTGATAAATACTTGCCCAATCAATTTCAAACAAGTCTTATTCCATTTTACATTTTGAAATGAATAAAAACAAATATTTCTTGAACTATTTTTTGCATACTAATAACCCCTAGCTTCCTTACCTTGTTTTGTTTGTTTATTTTATCTTCTCAAGTCAAAAGTGTTCTTGAAAAAGTTCACAATATTTGAATGTCTGTTAGGTTTAAATTTCAGAAATAATTCTAATTTTTACTTTATCAATTTATTCATTAAAATACCTTCAATTTTAATTATTGATGCTATTGAAACTCACTTTCATTCCAGACATATTTAAATTTGCTAATTTGTAACTATATTTTTCTTATTTTATTGGTACAAAAATTAATCTTGAAACAATATTCTTCAGATGTCATCTAAATCTTTGGTTAAAAATTCTACATAATTATTTTCTGAAGAACTGTAGAAATTTGTATTAGTAACACATTATGAAGTAATGGGTAAATCATATAACAGTTATTTTATACATTGTAATATATTGCATGTAAACCATTCTTTGGAAAAAAGAAAACAAAACATCTTAATATTAACAAGCGAAGCAAATTGGTGCTTTGGCAACTTCCTCCTCTAGGTTACTTTGCTGTGAAACAACCTGTTACACATATGTGGGCGGGAGTATATTGACCTGTTGAATGTATTTGCATATAGTGTTCCATGCACACATTTAGAAAATCGAACATGAAAAATATATTCCTTTTCTCATATATAAGTCGCAATCTCCAGTATGAAACAAGAGTATATGCAGTGACGGTTTACCTACTTTGTTGAAATATCTCTAAAACAGAACACTTCACAGCTTGTTGCTATGGTGCTTCAATGTCAATCGCATTCAGTCATTTCAAAGTCTTGACCGTTGAAAGATGTGGCCACAGTGTTAGCACTAGTGGCACACTTTAAAATTGATAATGCATTTAAATTATATATAAATTAATTATTTTTAAAGTAAAATTCTCATTCTATGACACTCAAGAGCCACTTCAATCCCTAGCCGGTAAATAGTTTCTTACTTTCAAGATATTGGCTGTAAAACAATTCAAGGATAAATTGCTAAAGATTATACAGTAATTAAAAGCATTTCTGAAAACTGATTATTTTTGAAGTGTTATTTGTCATGTTTTTTATTGAATGTGGCTTTTGGTAATTTCACATTTTAATTTAAAAGTATAAATACTAACAAAAGGCAGACATTTATAAGTAAAGCAATTGATTTACACACTGATGTTTAAAGGTTCCTTATACTATCACTAATTAAATGGAAATCCATTAAAGTTGCTGTATGGCCTCTGAGAAAGACAAGATAAATTATTTTCAATTGATCATAATATCTGAAATATGTAAAAATGGAGAAGGGCTGGAAGAAGCTGGAATATTAGGTAGTCATATTTCATGGGGAAAATATAAGCCACAAAGCCACAGAGTTCAGTTTAAAGACATCTCATGGAAAATTTGCAACAGCAAAACAAAATGGCAAGGAAAAAAATAAAGTTTTGGTGACTTTGTACAGATTTCAAATACAAATATTGACGTTTTTGGTCTATCGAACCAAGAAAATGTAGACAACAGGCTGTCCTGAGCAGCATAGAACCTCATGGTGGAACCTGGGCATGGCTGGCATCAGGCAGAACCAGGCAGGGGTAGACGGGTGGGACTCGAGTTCATACCCCCCACCACCTCTATCCGCAGTGGTCAGTGTGTAGGCTGTGATCTCCCAGTGTTGGGCATAAGTGCGACAGTGAGAACCACATAGGGACATCCTGGCACAGACAACCAGAGACAACCAGAGACAACAGGACCATGAGGAAACACGGAAATAAATCCCCTTCAAAAAGTCTTGACATATCAGAAGAGCATACTAGGAATTCTGAAAATGCAGAAGCTAAAGATGAAAATGGCAAAAATGATGGTAACTTCTGGGCCCAGAAATACATTGAATTAAAGCAGGAATTAAAGCAGGAAATGATACAGGAAATGAAAGTCATAGATCAAGAGCTACATCAAGTGTCCAATAGATACCTGAAAAGATGTTCAACATCGCTAGCCATAAGAGAAATGCAAATCAAAACATCGCTAAGATACCGTCTCACTCCAGAGAGAATGGCCTATATCAACAAGTCAAATAGTAATCAGTGCTGGGGAGGCTGTGGGGAAAAAGGAACCCTCCAGCACTGCTGGTGGGAATGTAAATTTGTACAACCACTCTGGAAAGCAGTATGGAGATCTCTCAAAAGACTGGAAATAAATATCCCCTTTGATACAGCAACACCCCTCCTGGAAATATATCCAAAAGAGTCAAAAACAAAATGTAACAGAGATATATGTATACTCATGTTCATAACAGCACAACTAACAATAGCTAAAATATGGAAGTTATCAAAATACCCATCAACAGACCAATGGATACACAAACTGTGATACTTATACACAATGGAATACTACGCATCTATAAAGTCCAGCAGTGTGGAGGCTTTTGCAGGCAAATGGAAGAAACTTGAGAACATCATGCTTAGTGAAGTGAGTCAGAAGCAGAAGGTGAAACATCGAATGGTCTCTCTGACATGAGAGACCCAGACCACAACTATCTCATGGAACTTAAAAGGAAAAAAAAAAGTGAAACGGGGAGGGGGGGGTAGGGAAAGGAAGGGAGGGAGGGGAGTGTAGGGGGAATGACAAAAGAAGAGTGGGAAAGTCCTTGTCACCTTGACAAGATACGTATGTGCACAAAATGCTCAACTTCATTGTAAAACTCAAATTTAGCACTTATGCCTATCAATAAAATGGTGGGAAAAAAGAAAATGTAGACAACAAAATATTGCTCTGTGGATAAACAGATATCCTGTTTATAATTACATTAACCAATTACACGAGTAAGTTTTCAGCTCCACCATGAGTATGCTTACAGAAACTTCATGACTCCCAGAAGTATTCACATGTCCCTCAGCATTTGCTCAGAAAGCGTCAGCAAGAGACACTTTCAGTTTGGTTGAGCTCCACCCTCAAATTCCTCTCTGGCTTTGCATCTTCATGCTGACATCCTCTTCTATGCTTCTTCTGCTTTCAGTCCTGCAATGGCCTTCTGGCACTAAATCACAACGAGGGGTGCCTGTGCTTTAGTTTTTCCCTCCTCTAGAGCTTTGAATGTGTGGCTTGCTTGTTGTTATTTACAGAATGAATACTAGTGGAGTTGGTATTCCCTCTTTCTTACATTGTAACTGCTAAGAAATCAGATACTTTTAAATTTCTCATGTAGTCTTATGAGAGGGCATTGGGACACATTTATTTATTTATTTTTTCTCTTGTAATAGTACCTTAGTCCTTGAACTCTAAAATGGAGAGTTTGGGTGATAAATTCTGATTTTTAGATTTCTTTTAATTCTGACCCTTTTGGAGTATTCTTTTCAGATAGCCTTTTATAGTTCAACTTTCCTTACCTTAAAATATGTTTTTAAAAGTTTCTAATTCCTTATAAAATATTATGCTCGATACATGACACATTTTTGTTTAAAAAGGGACCTTTGCTTCAGTGCCTTAGTTAGATATTAAATCTTAGAAAACTGGTAATTATGATCACAGTAAAATAAGTCACCAGTATAATGGTAATGATACTAAAGCTCTGTTTTTGTAGTGAATTGCTGTTTTCCTTTCTCTAATAAATTGTTACTTTTAAACAAATCTGGGTCACTTGCAGGACAGTATTCCAAATGACCAAATCTTTATTAAATTATATTATTTTCAGTACCATATAATTTTATTTCAATGTTTTCTATCTATCTTGAAGGCATGATGACTTCCAAATGATTGGGGATAATTCTTAGCTAACACTTTCTTATGATTTGAATGTGGAATATCCCTTAAAGTCCTCAAGTGTTTAGAAGATTATAGATCATAGGAGTTAATAGTTTCAACAGATCAATCTATTGATGGTTTCGTGCGTTGTCACAAGGCTGAATGTGGTCAGTAGGAGCCGATCAATACAGTGTGACCAGAAGGGTATTCCTGCTTTGATGGTTCACCCTTCTCTCTTGCCCTTCTTCCTGAACACAATGGGATGGACAGCTTTTCTCCACCTACTCCTCAGCCATGTTCTTTCACCATTGCTAGTTATCTGTGGATGAGCTCACCTCATGAAACTATATGCTGCAATTAACCTTTCTTTCCTTGTGTTACGGATGTTAGTTATTGTGTTCCAGTGATAAGAGACAGACTAAGATATACTTAGGTAGAATCATCGCTATGTCTCGGTGTAGAAGCCTTGCCTTTCTGGAACTAACACCTCAGGACTTCCAAGCATAAAATAGTTGTGGTTTGGATCTGGAGTGCACTCCAAAAGCCCCATGTACCTATACATACTGTGTACTGGTGGGAGTTAGGGCCTGGCTGGAAGGGGCTAATGCTTAGAACTGGACCAAGAAGGGTGTGTGCTGGTTCTACCCTTCCTCCCCGGATTGTCTTTGTTTGTCAAACTGCGAGGAGCTCTGTCTCTGGCTCCAGTCCCTAAACCCAGATCCAGGCCTCACATGTGATCTCAGTGCTGTCTACCTGTGAACAGACTGTGACTTTTTGAAATTGTGAGCTAATATAATTCTTTCCTCCCTAAAATTTTGAGTATTGGATATTAAGTCACAGTGATGAAAAAGTAACTAAGACAGTTGTGGAACAGGAAGCATAAATATTGGCAGTGGGTCACCACGTGTAATGACAAGTGGCGGCATTCCTAGTTCCAACTTTTGGCTCCTCAACCTAAAAATACAGCAAAAGGAGAATCAGTAGCATATATTAAACTCTGATTCAGAAAATATACCACTTTCTAGAGATACCCTGTTACTGCAAAGTATTACCATCTAATTGACAATGTAATTGCATCTTTGCAAATATTTCATGTATTATTCTACACTACTTTACAATATACCCAACTCTGGGTGGAAGGGAACATGATAAGACCAATATATTCCATGACTGTGAAATCATTACCATAGTTCTTTGGCAGTAAAATGGGTTCCTTGCTCAGAAGTAATGCTGTGTGGAATGCCATGAGAGTGGATGAGGACTTTTTTTTATGCCTTCGGGTGGTAGTTTTAGCAGAAGAAATACATTCAGAGAAGACAGATTCATATTCATAAGAAATGTCTATTCTTGAAAGGACAAAGTATTGCAACTTTCTGCAATGAACGTAATCCATTGCAATCAATATATAACTGGTTTGCAGGTAGGCCACTCCAAACACCAGGGCTGAGACTACATATTACCTCTATCTCTGCCACAGTAGCCATTTTGTACTTGAATTTATAGGATAATGATAATAGTGCTATTCATGAAAAATAATCTTTCTATACACATATGTATTAAAATGCTTTTCTGCTAAGTTTACCTTTTGATGAGTTTATTTATTTGCTTATTTGTGAGCATTCAGCATAAGGCCTTCCCAGTTAGCTACATCCCAATCCCCCTACCCCCATTTTTCTTTCCTTTGGAAATAGGTTCTCACTAAGTCACTATTTTGCCCCAGCTGGTTTCAAACCTGTGGTTCTTCTGTCTCAGGTTCCCAAAGCATTCAAATTACACGTTTGCATCATGGCAACTAATGTGGTGACGACTAAATGTAAAACAAACGTCTTTACATCATTCATCTCTATGGAGATGTCTATCAAATATATCACTCCCAAACAACACTGTTGTGAATATCTGTCATGGTGTTTCCAATTCTCTGACAATCCAGCCAGACAATTGACTATAGACCATGAATCAGTTACACATTTGACCATTTTTCTTCCAAAACAAAAACTCCTATACAAAAATAAACACTGCTGAATGTTCTGCATGCTGTAAGATGTTTTTTCATTATTATCTTTTGGGAATTACCTGGAGAAAAAGTGGTAGTACTGCAGCTGTCCACTTTTGTTTAGCGCCTGCTTAAAGTACAGAATCCCTGTAAATTATTCCCTTGTCTTTTCTTTCTTTGTAAATAGATCATAGGGTACACCTCATAAAGTCATTATTTCATGCTAAGGAACAGAGGACAATATTGTAGGAGGAAGAATTATGCACCTTTGGGCCAATTCTTGTACTTTTTACCTGTACTTTTCAGTCCTGCTTAGAATTAATCGCATGAATGCAACCAATAACTTTGGCCTTTCCCACCATAATGATCCTCACACGCATGTTAGGGAACCAACATGCAAACAATGCCAGATAGAAACCTATCTATTCTAAATACATATTCTGGAGTTCAGGAAATATCTACAAGATGAATTTAGGACCTACTGGCCTATCAGTTAAACTGGGTAAAACCTGATCAACTGATCTCCACAGGCTACTTCGATTACTGGAGGGCACAGTGAGGTTTTGAATATTCTGCTGAAATTAGTGTTAGATTGGAACAGACATCACTAGTTCCTAAAATGTTGACGAGTTCCTTTCTCCCAATGTATAGTAGCAACTTTGATAGTAGCTGGCAGATCCCTTTGGGAAAGAATGGGGGTATTGACAGTAGAATTCTTCAGCAGTGTATCAAGGACACCTAGCCTCTCTTTCATTTGAGGGACATTCAAAGTGCATCTATATATTTGTGTACTCATCTCTTATAAAAGTGAGGGTACAAATACCTTATTTTTGAGTATGAATCTGATATCAGAGTTTAATTCTTTGAAATGAAATATGCCAAAAGTGATTACATAGGAATTCTAAGTCTAGGCCACAAAGAGCTGTGTATGTTTCTGATGATTACGGATCTTCTTTAGATTATGAACCTTAAAACTCTTAATCTTCATATAAGTATCCCATCTTATGTGAAGTCATCACACTGAAGAAAGACCATGTAGAGGAAGCTCCTGATCAGTCATCTTTTCTGGCTCCTTGAGTCATGCCAGTTTTAACATCAGATATCTGAATAGAGAATGTTTCCAGTTTAATGTTCCCAAAATTTGTCAAGTTTTTGGTATTACCAGACCAAAAAAAAAATCTCATTTGGATAATAGAAAAGCTCATTTTAGTCCATTAGAAAAACATTCAATCAAGTTGTTTCCAAAATTCTTACCCACAAAATAATGAGAAGTATCATATTATTTGCTTATTTTTAACCATAAAGATCTCTGTTGATTTGATATGTAGCAATAAACAGCTGAAAGAATATTATTTATTAATTCCAATTTGCTTCATAAATTTCAATCTAAGTCATGTCATTGGTTTCTAAAAGTACCAGAAATAGTTTCATCTCATGAAATTTGAATTATATATGAATATAATTAACATGATCATTAAGATAGCTGAATTCCAAATTTGACTAAAGATAAAAGAAATCAGTGACAATTCTGTGAAATTATGACAGAGGTCCTTAAGATTATGATATTATTAAAGTGATTTAATAAAAAATAAGAATATGAAAGACATTGACTGAAAATCTTTAGTCAAATCTTAATCATTTTAAAGGGAAATCTAAAGAATAAGAGATACCCCTTGTACAATTTGGATCTAATGTGCCCTAAAATCTCTGTGTTTGGAAGGTGGTTGAACCATGAGGTTTGACAAACGGATTTCCTATAATCCTGAAAGCTCAGTCTAGGTCAGAAAGAGTAGATCATTGGGATAGATTGTTGGGAAAGGGTGCATCACCAGAGCGTGACCGGAAAGTGGTGGATCACAGGGCAAGACCTGGAAGGATACAGTTCCCTGGACTCCATCTGCTTCTGTCTTACCACCAAATGAACAGCTTCACTCCAGGGAAGGCTCTCTGATGTGCCTTTCAACTATCAGCAGTCTCACATAAATGCACTGAGACCTTTTGAAATGTGAACTAAAACAAATCTTTCCTTCCTTAAGTTGTGCGTGTTGAGCACTGTGTCCAACAGTAAGAGGTAACCAAGACCACTCATTTACTAGAGAGACAACATCATCTATTTTTTCCCTAACAATCCCCTTTGCATGAATATTTGCTATATCATTTAATTAAGAAGTTTCTCTTGATTTTCAGAACTACATAGGGCATGAGATTTATTGTTCTTTCATAAGATTATGAATTTTATTATCTCATATCATACTTAAACATATTATTACCACATGAAAAAAGTTATCTGAGCATGGGAATTTCATCATATTTACCTAACAAAAGAAATTATTAAATAGTAGCCAAAAATATTCGCTAAACATTGAACTCAGCCCAACCTGCACTTACCAAGAACCTGTATGAAAGCCAATCATAAAAATGGCTTTAGAATCTAGGTCAGTGTGAAGGCCCTGGGCTCAATTCCCAGTACTAAAATTTATTGATTTCACTACTCTATGAATTTATCAGTCACAAATGTAAAATTCTGGGAAATTCTAATCTAGAGTAATTACTGATGATTTAATAAAAATCTTTTTAAAATTCCTTTGTATTTTTCTATGATTTAAAAAGAGGAAAATGCATGAAATATGCTTTCTATTTTTTCATGATGTTTAAATTCAGGAAAATAAAAATACACTGTTGATAGTACCTTGTTTCATGAATTCCATTTAAAAAAGTGTTGTATTGTGTCAATCTTTGAAAGAATATAAGCAGCCACATTCCATGTTTACATTATAGATATATTTTGTTTGTAGTTAAGTTAGACCATAACTGAATAAAAGTTTGCTTCCCTTGACTACATTCTTTTACTTATTAAGCAGACTAAAAACAACAACCCCAAATGATTTTCTACCTAGAAGTACAAGTGTATCACTTAAGCCTAAATTGATATCAGGAGCTGGGATATATAAAAAAATGAAGGATGGAAATGAAGATTATTTATTAAAAACTGTCTCACTATGCTTAAATTTTATGTAATTATTATTTTATGCTCTCTAAGACCTACTGTCATTTGATTTGAATTTGTAAGTCAGTCAAAATCTACGTGGTGTTAGCTAAAAGTGAGAAAATTGACAGCTGCAAAAAATTCATTTTGCTGAATTAAGACCAGAGTCAGCTTCAGCACAGATATATGCACATTGAAATAAATAATAAATATCTCAGTTGCTGGCATCTTATTTCTACTATTATTCCTCCTACAAAGCAATGAGACCACAAATCATTATTATGAGGGTTCTTAAAATAAAACAGGCACAAAACTTTAAAAAAACTTTTATACATTTTATCATTTTTAGGTCATATCCAAAATATAATTTTTACTACCTATTTGTCAGAGTTTTAAAATATTCTGTCTTGATTCTGCATTTCTGTTGGATGTACTGATTTCATTTTCGAGGAAGATTGATTTCTATACTTCTTTACTTCTTACACATGGGAATTGTTTACATTCTTATACACTGTTGCTTTTAAAATAAATAAATTATATTTTATTTACTCATTATAGTTTTGTTTTGTTTTTAAGATTATTGAATTGTTTCTACTGTTTTTATATGCTATTAATATCTAATCTAAAATATGTACAAAAGTATCAATAAAACCCATTATCTTTGATTTCAAGTCTGTCTTTGCTAATCTTCATCTTCTATATGATATTAAATTCTTTTGGTTCTGTTCATTCATAAAATTAAAAAAATCATCTTTTATGCAATAATGTGAATGACTACATGAAATAATGCATTTGAAACCCTTGGATTTGTTTGAAATTAGATACTTAATTGAATATGCTTTCTCTACATGAAAGTGATCAAATATATAGTAAGTCAGGTGGCTAAAATGAGATTAGCTAAATTTTTAAATTTTTCATCCTAATGCCATCAACTGGTTGCTTTGTGAAAAGCTTCTTGAATCCCCCCCTACCCCCCCCAACTCTCTCTCGCTCTGAGACAGCATTTCATTCAGACTGATCTCAAACTCATGGCAATCCTTTAGCTCCTGTCTCAGCCTTCTGGGTGCTGGGAACACAGGCATACACCACAAGGCCTAGTTTATTTGGTGCTGAGGAGTTGAACTCAGGGCCATTCACTTGCTAGGCAAGCATTCTAACTGCTGTGCAATTCTTCCAGTCCATTATAATCTTTTGCCACTTTTTAATCTTTGAGTTAAGCTGTGAAATGAGCATACTAGTAACCTATGCCTTGGGCACTTGAGATAATTGAATATAATCATAAAGGACTCCGAAAACTTCTTGAAAGATATTTCACAGGGTATCAGGTACAGTTACTTTACTTATTAATACAGTGATTTAGCCTTATTTTAAGTAGCATCTGAATTATGACCATGGAATTTTAATTTCTTATGCTATTTTAGATTCTTGTAAGATTTTTAATTTCAGCAAGGAGTAAAGAATCAATATAAAATCACTATGTTACTTGTCATCTCTGAAGTGATATTTAAAGAATTAAGACATTTTTGAGCTTACTTTTTCACTATTTAGGAAATACTAATAACAAAAATATCAACATGTACTCTATTATTAAACTTCCTGTGTCAAGGGTCTTCAGAGTTATCTTCAGACTTGCTTGATGTAAGGAGACACAGAAAATTGTTATAGTCACATTTGGTTTATATCACCGAAAGAATGTAAATTAAAATCAACAAACAGAAAACGCACATGGGGCAAAGTCCAATGAAGATGCTCCAGATGGGCACACACCGTGAGGTCAAACAGGTGAGCACGTAGGTCTTCTGACAACGACACGCAGTAACGTGTGGCATGTGCTGCTGAGCAGGGAAGCCCACCCCACTTTGCTGCCTAGTGTTCTTACTGAAACTTTCACGCATGTCTGACCTCATCTACTCAGACTCTGGAAAAGAACCTATTCCCACACGATATTGTGGGAAAAATAAAACAAAACAAACAGATCAAAAATAAAACAACTCTGCATTATTTTCTGTTTCATATTATTAGAATTTATTTAATCTGGTTAAACTGGTACACCATAATCAGCGCCTTCAGGAATATGGAAAGTATTAATTCAGTCATTGCTAAAGATACAATGTAGCCAAGAACTTTGAAATTTAACCCCCATGACTTATTCAAGGACAATATCTGAAGAATTCAGAGTTTATAGTCCAGAAACAGATAAAATACTTATTCTCTCTCTCTCTCTCTCTCTCTCTCTCTCTCTCACTCTCTCTCTTCCTACCTCCCTTTTCTCCTTCTTTATTAAAGACAAGGTGTTGCTCTGTAATCCAGGCTCTTGTAGTGAACACACTATGTAGCCTAAAGCTGGCCTTGAACTCACAGCAATTCTGTCTTAGCCACCAGAGTGCTGAGAAAGTATTCATTCTTTAAATAGGGTTTTATTTGGAGGAAGAGCGCTTGTGTTGAGGCAGCCAGAGCTTTTTATTTCCTTGTTTATTGACAATTGATTCACACATTTGTATTTATACTGTATTCCCACTTGGGCATTTCTCCTCAAACTGTCTTACATATCATATATTCTATATTTGGCACTCTAGGCAAAACCATTTAATGTGCCAATCTTGCAATCTGTTTTCCAATAAATTGCTTTTATTCCTATCAACTTTCCAGTTTTTAAATACTTGACATGTTTGAATGTATATTTTATTATCTGTTTACTAGGGGTATGTTTATCAAGTGATGTCTTCATATGTCCAATTGTCTTACATTGTAGTCCTTACTTTTGCATTCCATTTACACGTTAGCTTATTATTATTATAAAAAACACTGACTTCACTTTGTACTTCATGCCTTTTATCTTATTCTGAAATATTTCATATATTGATGTTAGTTAATTCCCATTATGAAAAGAAATTTTTTTTGAAAAATATGTACATATGAATTATTCATCTGTTCATAATTTTCTTTGGAGTAGGTTGAAATGAAAAATTTCATCGTAAAACAACTTATAAAGATACGAGTTTGTGAAACATATTAAAACATAAAACAATCTTTGAAAATATGGACTCAAATACTCTTTTATCATCTCCAGCTTTGCCTAATATACTCAACAATTGGTAAAGAAGGATTTTAATGCCTTGAGTTATTAGGAATATTTATTTTAGATTAGTGTATTTGACTATTATTAGTTTGTATTAGTTTTTAGATATAACTTAGATATTTTAAAGCAAGTAAATGGTTCATCTTAGCAAGTCAAGTTGCACAAAAATTGGGGTTCATGCTACAAATAAATATTTTTCAAGTCACATGAAATATTTTATACAGTTTTAGCCACATTAAGCGTTTTTTTTCTTATCTTGCCAGTGGAAAAATATGCTTTTTTTCCCTACTATGGCTTAACTGTTGCCAGTTTTAATAGGAGATGTTCTCATGTCCTTGTCACCTTGACAAGATACATATGTGCACAAAATGTTAAACTTCATTGCAAACCTTAAATTTTGCACTTATATATATCAATAAAATGGGGGAAAAAAGAAAAAAAACACAGAACATTAATAAAAATAATTACTTGTCTTTAGCTCATTAGAATAAAATTAAAGAGCAAATTTATAAGAGAAATTTTCTTAAAATATATTGTGAAATATAGAATTCCTAATGATTCTCCTAATTGAAATCCGAAAAGATTTGATGTTATGCACACATGCCAAATTATCAATGCGGTTCAAGATTAGTAAGATTATTTTTATCTCAGTACTATGCTGACAATTTGTATCAATTTATCTAAAGTTTTATGTGAAAGTCAGATTTATCAATATTTACTTGATAATAATAAAAGCAAATATTTGATTCTTTATCTATTGTAACATTTTTTGAATAAGTATTTCTTTATCATGAAGTAGTATGATTTTCAGTTCGAACAATAAATCTTTTCTTATGAGTTTGTATGTATTACATGTGAAGTATTTTGTAGTTTTATTCTATGATGAGAAATCTTTTTAAAGTGGCAGAATTGCAGTTAATTTGTTATTTTTATGCCGATCATCTGTTCTGCTAAAGTTTTTGGGAGAAAACACAATCAGAGCTTCTCCGTGTGCATCGAACTGACAGGGACTGCGGTTAAGGGATTTGCAAGTCTTGACTTCATTCAATCTTTTAGAATATTGCTTAATTTCTAAAGAAAAATAATAGAAAAATAACTGTAAAATAAATTGTTTCTTGAAGCTGCAGAAAGCAGGTAGAAGAAATTACTGTTATTCAGCTAGGTTTTTTTGCTTTTATTTATAATTTAAAAATTAGTGAACCCCTAATTAGTAAGAGCTTATAAAACAACTGGAAATTCAAATTCACTGTGTTGTGCTTCCAAGCAATATGATTAAAATTGGTAGAAAAACCCACTAGAATTTTAAGTCAGAAAGTATTCCCGGATTTTAAAATATATTGCAAATTTCCATTACACTGGCAAATAGGATGCACTAACTTGCCAATATTTTCTTCAGAAGTGCTACAAAATTTCAATAAATTATTTAAACATAATGTAAACATTCAAATGTAAAACAGTGTAGAAGCTGCTACTCATAAAAAAGAAAGAAAATATTGGAAATTTTGAAAACAGGCGGAGACCTGGTTATTGTTTTACCAACACATACACAAGTGATGCTAAAAAGATAATCAAATAGGAGAGGTTTTTTTTCCTTGAAATAGTCTCAGAAATTGGCATCACCCCTTGTATAAAATATGTAAAAAAGGAAAGTTTTGAAAATATGTAGGAGTACATTATTATCATTTCCAGACATCTTCTCCAAGAACATTAAGAATAATGAATTCAAGGACAATCTATAGTCTAACAGAAGTCTGATTATTTTTCACAGGATGTAGATCAAAGAGAATCTGGTCTCCTGTTTCCTACACTCACCAAAGAGCAAGAATGAGGCCCTTCATCAAGAAAAAGGTTTTATATGGCTTGTTGAGGACCCCTTGTGAAACTGCTGATTCTTCTTGGTAGCCCCTGAAAATTTAGCATGGGGATGAATTTTCTTAACCACAAAGGATATAGGAATGGGCAGAGATAGCTAAAAACAATATTTCTCAGGAAATGAATAATGATTTTTATGTTTCAAATCATTATATCATAGAAACAATATTCTATTTTATTTTACTTTTTTATTTTTATATTTTGAGACAGGGTCTTGCTCTGTAGTCCAGGCTGGTCCTGAACTCACTATGGAGACCAGGCTGACCTTGGACTCAGGACAACCCTTGTGCCTCAGCTTCCCGAGTGCTGGGATTAAAGGCATGCGCCACCACACCCAGCTTATGTGGTGCTGGGAAATCGAACTCCAGTACTAAGCACTTGACCTAGCGCTTGCTGTGTGCTTGTTTTATATTTGAAAGATTTTATGTTTCAAATCATTATATCATAGAAACATGGGCATAGTCCAAATTTACTTGATTATTATATAATATTTTAAGATGGGTATTATAAGTATGGCATAACATCCCTGAGGAAACACACAGTGGAGCTGAGATTGGAAGCCTCTAAGATACAGCAAAGAAGGTAAAATAATGAATTTAGGACTATATGTCTATAATAAAATTACTTTTAAAAATATCTCAGTTTATAAAATGACTACCCAGATCCTGTGTTTCACGTAAAGAAATGAGCTAATTCTTTCAGAAGAAAAATGTGATGGAATTTTAGACAGAAATCTATGCATACTGGATTTATTGGTGATTTAAATTACTTCCAGAGAAAATTTTACTATATAGGCATTTCCTGTTTGTATTATGATTATTGTATCAAGGCCAGCTTATAATATTTTATGGTGAAGGAATAGGAAATATATAGGCATTTCAGATCAAGAGAAAAAACACAATAGCCTCAGTTAGGTATAACATAGAAAGACAATATCGGCCCCAATTATATTGACAACATTAAAACTTTACAATAATTATTATATGGCCTTTAAATGAAAATCAACTGATGACCTCCACTGTCGCGAAGCTTCTGGCTTCTGTGAAATGCAGAGTTCACCTCTCATATGTATCTCCTGCTTCCCTTGGTGCCCACGGAGGGTGAGTTTGCTTTCTGTGTGGAGAGGAGGGTTAGGAGAACAATCTTTGGAGAAGAATTTCTTAATGTTTGTTTTCCCACCTTCAAATTAGGAGTAACAAGTACTTTGCTGGTTTTTATTAATAATACTAAATTAGATTTTTTAGCTTTAATTGTTGAATTGTAAGTTTCATGGATATGTATATGCATATGTGAATACTTATGTACATCAAACATATATCTATGATTTATATCCATGCACAATACATATATAGATATATGCCACATAAATATATATTATACTGCTCAAGTACAACTTGTTCTATTGTTAGCATTACTATTTGCAGAAAACTTCTTAAATTGTGAGTTCACTAATGTAGTTTTATAATCATTGTTTCATGCAATTTTATCCTGAAAAAGATGAAAAGGAAGAATTTAAAATTTATTTTTTCTCAAATTATTATTATTGATTTATATCATTTTATGTATTTTTCTTTTGCATTACTAAATATCCTACTAAAATCAAGTGGATTTTTAAATTTTTGTTGTTGATTTTTTTATTCTAGCATTTCTATTTGGTTCATTCATTTGATTTCAGCCTTTTCATAGAAATTATGTATCTGAGAGACCTTGCTTTTCTGACTTGTTTTTCCTTGGTTTCCTTTAACAATATTTAAGACAGCTGATAAAAGTGTTTGTCTAATTAGTCCCAATGGGTGAAGTTCATTAGATAGTTTCCACTGGTTTCTCTTGATCACTTGTATTTGGTCATTTTATGCCTCATACATTTTTGTTAGAAAGTAACATTTGGGATTTTATAGCATAGTGAATCTAGAAAGCCAGTTCTGTCTTTTTCAGAGGTTTTTGTTAGTGCTTGGTGTTGTGTCTTTTTGCTGTTTGTTTAGATAATTTTCTAAACCACCTTATAAAGACCGTTTGTCATGTTTGTATATTTGGTCGCTGAATTCTTTGCTTCATTATCTTCATGATTAGCTAATTATTCAACACAGATTCCACTCAAATAAAACTGGGAGACTGAAAAACAACAAAATTAGAGTTAAACTTCAGGTTTGTATGATCACTTTTATGTTAGTCACATTTTTCTCAATTGTATCCACCCTTGTTTTTATGTTATAAATGCCTCTTTTCCCAACTATTGTTCCTTGAATAATGACTATGCTTTGAAGTGTGTAAACACTAGCAAATATATGTTTTGTCAATCTTATGAAATGAGTGAAACCATGATGTTCAAGCACACCGCACTAGATCAACAAGTCACCAGGCAAGTGAAAACTGCCAACCATAGTTCCTTGAGCAGGCCAGTGCACCCCCCCCCCACCCCCCCGCCATCTGACAACACCATTTTTGTCTCACTCAGTTTTTAGTTTGCTTATTTTCTGACAACGTGGGTATCATTCATAGAAAAGGTAAGCCTGACCTGCTGATACATTTCTTAATGTTACTGTTTGATTAAGTTCATGATTGCTTTTAGTGTTTACCACAAAACTGTCACAGAACTACTTAACAAAAAGCTGCCTTTTCTGAAAATAATTTTGATATTAATTTTATTCCAATCTATGCATTTTGTACTCCTCTTGGAGACTTGGGCATCAACTTAGTGTCTCTTTGTTCCTTTGGTGATAGAGACATTATGACTTTTATTTCTTACTTATCTACTATCTTTTCCACATTTTATTGGTATAAATAAAATACACAATGGATACAGTAAATTTGAGAAATTTGTACACCTGTATATTGTGAAAACATTACAAACCTTTCCCCTTCCCCTTTTTGAACCTCCTGTTTTGTCAGGTACATAACTTTCAAAATGTTCTGAAGCTACCAAATGTGCAAAGTAGAAACACGTTTATTTTACATTCACAATTGCCTGATCATATAAGCAGTATAGAATTGTGGTGCAAAGTGACTAACCTGTGAATGTGAAGTCATTGCTTCTTTGGGTGTTGCTTTTTATAATAGGATTTCACACTTGCTGCCAAGTCTTATAATAGTTTAATTTTCCATCTTTTTTTTTTTTTTTTTTTTTTGCTCTTCTTCCTCTTAGTGTTTGTGTGTTGGAATGCGTGAGCATTTAGTGTGCATATGGTTTTGTCTAAAATCTTGTATTTGTAAATTACCCCAACTTCACTGGAGCTTCAGACTCATACTTCCTCCTTTTCCTTCTCCTTCTCCTCCTCCTCTTCCTCCTCCACTTCATCCTCTTTCTCTTTCTTCTTCTGCAAACGCTACTTTTTCTGCTTCTGTTTCAGCTTTTCCTATTCTTTTTCTTTTCCTTCTTATTCTGTCCCTCTACCATATCCAGCGGTGGTGCCACTAGTCAGCCTACTATGGAAATTGATAATCTTTCACTGTACCCATTGCTAGATTGAAGCTAGAATTCATTTTCTTATGTTAGTTTTCCTTTTTGGCTTCATAATAATCCCTAACTTTTGGACACAGGTTCTTCCTTTCATTCCTGAGCATACTCTGGTTCAAGGCCCTAAAGTGTTTCATAGTTTTTGTGCCACTACAAGCATGATTTTCACCTCTATCTGTTATAATAACTATTTATCCTCAGTCTCATTCTTTTTAGCTTCCTGCATTATTCAGCATTTCCCAACTATAGTTGCATCTCTGATCTCTCAGTCATTATATTCAATGACTTTGACAAAAGTCATCTAGCATTTAAGAAAGTTTCAGGAAAAACATAGAGTTAAGCAGAAGTGTATTCAACATAAATACCAAATCATCTGTTTACTAGAAAATTAAAATATTTTTCAAATATTGAACATATTATCATATATCCTTCCTGAGAATTTGTGTGATTAAGTTTGAAAGATTATACAAGAAAAACTATTTATACTCTCAGGCTAGATTTTTAAAAAATAATAATATTCAACTTTAAATCTTCATTTATTAGTGAAGTAGCACAATGTGGATTATGTTAGTTAATAATCATCAATAGATACTAAATTTTCCATAGCATTAAAATGTCTTGTAGAGATTATAAAGGCCTTTCTATTAAGGTTATTTTTCATGTTGTGAATACATTTGGAAATTTTATTGTTTGGTGAATCAGTCAGTCTTGACCTCACAAGTGAAATAATTCATGGAAGGATTGCATAAATCACCACCCATAATTAGTGTTTTCTAAAGACTAGTATTTCCAAGTTGATCTAAAAAGTTTGTCATTTAAGTCCACCTAATGCATTTATATGAGAATCTTAGGTTAAATATACTGACTCTTAATTTACCATGCTGATACTTATTTGATTTTCAAGCATTTAAATGGTTGAAAAAGGATCATCAATTCATTAATCAAAATGACTGAGATTTCTACAAGCCAACTGACTAAATAATAGCAGGAGTGGATAAGAAAGCACAAGGTCAATAATTTCATTAGCTTCTCAAAGCTATATGCAAATAACTGACATATGCTATCTACACAGCAAAATTTTACCATTGCCTTTTGAGAAATATAAAAAAAAGCTTGAGAAATAAGGCTACGCTATCTATTCTTGGAGCATGAAAATCAGGCAATAGCTTTTTTTATATTTCTCAAAAGTGCTTTTTAGTTTTGTTTATAGAGTCTAGGTTATGTTTTGTATGATAGATTGCCAGTTACTTGAGAATTATGCTATTTATAATTGATTAAAATTTTATTTTCTTAACTTCCATGTTGGTTCTATAAAATACCGACAATTATTTGAATATTTGTCATTGAGTTTGCTACTATTAATTTGCATTTATTTATTTATTTACTTACTTCCTTATCATACTGAGGATTAAAGCTAGGTTTTAAACACTGTTTCACCCTGAGATCCCAAATTATTGTTACATTTTTTTGAGACAGGATCCTGTTAAAATGACCAGGCTGGGCTAACACTTGAGATTCTTTCACCACAACTTCTCATACATCCAGAAGTATACGGCTTCTCCAAACTTATGGATTTATTCATAATAAAGAAATAAATTTCTAAAGCTCAAATTTATTAATTATTCTTTTGAAATGTACTAAATTCCTAGTAATATAATATAGATTTAATAATGAGAAAAGTGAAAATAATTTTCAATTGTAAAATGTTAATTAATTTTGCTAATATGTAAGTTTGATTTACATGAATTTTTGTCATTATTGTTTTGTTGGTTATAAATTCCTAGAATATGAAATCAATACTATACTTTTAACTTTCTATTTCTCTTAATCTCTCTTTGCCTTTCAGACACTCTGCAGAAGTTTCCGAATCTTGTATAACATGAATTTCATCACATGAAAGAAGAAATTTTGAAATAATGCAATCGATGATTGTGTGTATTATTTCTTTTTTCTTTTCTGAGATAGAGTCTTGCTTTCTATTCCAAACAGGTCCTAAACTCACTGTGTAAGCAAGGATGGCCTCAAGCACAAAGCAATCCTCCTTGCTCGGCCTGCTGAGAGCTGGGATTACAGGCACATTCTATCTCACCCCGCTTATGTGGTGTTGGAGAATCAAACCTAGCTCCTTGTGCTTATTAAGTGAGCACTTCACTGAGCTACAACCCTGCCTGTGCGTGGTATTTCAAACATCTATTTTTGCAAATATATTTTATTTTATTTTTGTGTGTATGCTTTTATTATTTTTATAGTACTTACGGCAAAGTTTCTACCATTTAGCTGTATTTCCAGCCGTACAGGTATTATTAATACTTTTCTCCAATAAATCCATGACCTTGGGTTTTCTAGCATCCAATCCTCATGACTTTCTTATTTCTGTAGTTTGTTTTACTTTTTAAATATTTTACTCATGTTGCTGTTTATTCACTCAGAATTCGATATTTGAAAACATATGTAAAGGACCATACATTTCAGAATTCTGAGAGGCTAATATCAGGGTTTCTGATCAATAGGTAATTTACATGAAATTTTCCTGGCATATTGCATATTTTCATCCCCAAAGCATTTGATGTTTATTCTTAAATATGGAGTTCATATAGTATGTACTTTGTACAAATTCTATCCAAAAGTCATATGAAGCCAGATTTGTAGTTATTAAATTCTTTGGGATAGTTTTAGGGTGATATATTTATTTATTTATTATTTTTACTACAAATAATTTAGCTTTTTTAGAAAGCTTATATTGATCTATTTTCTAGACCCTGGAGAGAAGCAGTTTTTTCTTCTTAGCGGCTAATCAAATTCACACTTAGGCATTTTCTACATCAAACTACCCACTCCAGGCCATTGTGCATCTACCCCAAACACCACACTGGCAAACATAGAACAATGAGAAAGAGGTTTTGGGAATATAACCCATTAAATTTGCAAACTAGCAGATCTTCTACACATGCGCACAAAGTTCAAACCCTATAAAAAAGCTGTGGACTTACATTTAGTACTTAGACTTTGGAGATTTAACTTCTGTAGGCCACTGGTGTAATCAAATTGAGTTCTCTGACTCTCTGAGTGCTGTTGGTGCTTCTTGTTTGGCCTCTTCTATAACAGTTACAACTCTTGCTTGTAAGATACGTATTTCAAGTGCCCCATGTCTTTTAATGTTGTAGTTGTTACTCTCTTGACTTTAACTAAACCTTTAAAGATATTAAATAAAAGAAAGCATATTTCAGTTTTGTTCCTTTATTCCTGGTACCATTTATGGAAAAAGAGGCAAGTTGGTTTTAGTACATTAGAGAATAAATAAATACATAAATAAGACTTTCTCTCATTTTCTTGGCTGCTTACGTGAGACCAGTAACTTTTGGTTGCTGTTGCCATTTGGATGTGGAGTTTCCCCCGGAAGCCTCATGCACCTATGGATACTGTGTAGTGTTGAGCACTGGGGCCTGGCCAGAAGGGGCAGATGCTTGGGGCTTCATCTACTGGAGTGTGCACTGATCCTGCCTTTCTTCCTAGACTTGTCTCTGTTCTGCAGTGTCATAAGGATCTCTGTCTCTGGAGCACTGGCTTGTGCTCTAGTTCCAGCTGCAGGCCTATTATGTGATTCCATCAAATGATTCCACCATTTCCCAACTGCCCACCTGTAAATGGACTTGAGACTTACTGAAACTGTGAGCTAAATTAAATCTTTCTCCCCAAAGTTGTGCATGTCAGGTATTGAGACACAGTGAGGAAAAAGTAATTAAGACAGATTGTTTTTTCTTACATAGTTCACATACTTCAAAATTTTGCCAACAAAATTTATGCTTCCCATGCATTTAGAGATACTTGTGGTTTTCACTCTGAGATACTCATTGCCCAGTGCTTGACTCAAAGAAAATCGTGTGTAATAAAGAGTATGGCTCATTCCTCAACCTTCTCTCTTCTCTTGTGTATTCAACTTTGATGTGGTTTGTATCTAGGGGATCCCCCAAAAGCTCCCTGTACCTATGGATACTCTCTATTTGGAGGTGGGGCCTGTGCTGTTTCTGCCCTTCCTCACACACTGGATTGTGTTCTGTCATGCCAAAAGGATCTTTTCCCCTGGCTCTGATCCCACCTAGTAAGCTAAAATAAAATTGTCATCCATAAATTTATGGGTGTCATTTATTCTTTTCCAGCGACAAGAATGCAACTAAGACAGAAATTGGCACCAAGGAAGTGGGATATTGCTGTGACTTTACCTGACAATGTGGTTTGGAAGCATTTGAACCTGGTTTGTGGGAAGAATTTAGAAAGTTCTCAGGATACTAGCAGGAGAAGCATTGGAGTACTCTGAGGTGAAGACCAGAATGTAAAAATTACCTACCTGTTTTTTAATCCCTCAGAATAATATTATCTATAATCAGTAAGGAATTCCTCAGCTTTTCCAAAATGTAGTTGGTGTTTATTTCAATGAAGCCCATGATCATACGGTTAAGGTAGCCACATTCACAAACTAGGATATCAGTCTTGTTAAATCGTGAAACCACGGTACCATTGACCAATTCACACCTAATTGCAATTTCTATCTTTGTATGCTGATGTCTTTCCATTTCAAGTGTATGACACCAATAACACCCATGATCACTTCATGGTTTGAATTCACCATTAAATATCAAAAGTCAAATACAATATTATTTTCTCATAACATATATGTAAAATTTCTGTTCTTCCCTTTCTTTTCACCATTCACAAACAAACCTATCTTTATTCTCTCTTTTTACAAGAGAAGTGATTTTTTAATTTCTTATTTTTCTCTCCAAGTATTTGCTCAATCTATATTACTTACCTTTTGGCAGAATGTGATATTGATGATGCGGTTTGGAAGGCTTTGAAACTGATCTGTGGAAGGAGTTGGAAAGGTTTGAGGATGCTGGCTACAGAAGCCTTGAAATACTTTGAGTGAAGCTTAATAGGAGATCCACATCAGAACTCAGAAGACCAGAACGCTGACACGGGTGTGGATTGGAGAGTTTGTACTCAAGAAGTTTCAGATGGGAAGGAGAACTGTATTGGCAAGTGGTGTAAAAACGACACATGCTATATTCTACGAATACATGTAATAGTATTTTGTCTTTGTCCAGAGGCTTTTTCTGACATTAAGATTACGGCCACTGAACTACTACATTTGGTGGAGAAATCTCAAATCACCCTGATATTCAGATTGATGCATGGCTACTGTTTATAGCTTTTAGCCAACTCTATGGCAAAATGCAAAAAAAAAAAAAAATAGAAAACTGAAAATTATATAAAAATTTGCACCTTCGCAAGATGGAAATGACTTCTAGAACTGAGGCAGATGATCACAAGAAAACTAAAGAAATGATTATCATTAAAAAGAAGGTGGCTCAGGACTATAGGAAAGATACCTTAAGGACATTACAAAAATAAACAAAAATCCACCAGTTATTAACTCCAGAATGGAAAGAGAAAAGATTTTCTTCTGAGAAATGCACCCTAGGATCAAAGAAAAAATTGTCTGTCATAGTTCAGCCACCTGAAGTTCAACCATCTAAGCACTCAAAGGACTCTACGTCATTTGTCCAAGCAGGCCAGCCTACTGCTCAAGTCAGTAGTTGACCTTGGTAATATTCATGCAGACATAGCTTTAGAGAAAGTTTTGTGGGTTCATGAATTTTTCCACCCAGATTTCAGAAGAAGGTCACGGAAGCCAGGCAGTGTGCCCCTGAGAAGACAATGCAGGAAGCTGGAAGGAGAAGCCAGGAACGTGGATCATCCCCTGAGGAAGGCTGCAGTCTGTGTGCAGGGTCTCCCCAAGGTAGAAAGGACAAAGATTATAGTTGGAGCTCACATTCTGAGGCCACCACCACTGCTAATAGTTACTCTGTGTCCTTGACACAAAAATACGGGATTTAACATTTGCCCTTCTAAGTATAAATTTTGCTCTGGCCTAAGTGTTTTCTATACTTCTATTCCTCCTTTTGGGAATGGGAATATTTACCCTGTGCCACTGCATGGTGGAAGTGCTTACTTTTACCTCTGATTTTCACTGGGACTTTTAGCTAAGGGTATGCCTCATATCTCAGAGGAGACATCAGGCATGTTTTCTTTTCTCTCTCTTTTTTTTTCTTTTAAGCAATGTAGGAACTATTGACACTGGCAACTCTTAGAAAAGGACCAAATGCATTTTGTCAAAGGCTGTGGACATGAATTTTAGTGGGTCAGAACAGAATGTTGTCTTTTGGATCCAGCGTGTCCCCCAAAACCTCATGTACCTATGGATACTAAGTACTTCTAGGAACTGGAGCCTGGCTCGAAGGGGTTGAATGCTTGGGGCTTGCCTTGAGGGATTTGTGCTGATTCTTCCTTTTCTTCCTATATTTGACTTAGTTCAACCGTGCAGTGTAGAGCTCTGCCTCTGGCTCCAGCCCCACCACGTGATTCCACCATTTCTCACTAACCACCATGAATGAATGATAGACTTCTGAAACTGTGAGCTAAAATAAATCAAAACAAAACTAAACAAAACAAAAGAAACTCACTAAAAATGTGGATATTTGGTACTTTATTCTTGCCAAAAGAAAGTAATTATGGCTAACATGCAGGAGAGAGTAACCATCACTGAGTTCGTTCCCCAAACTGCTTGGCTACATGAAACATGCCTTGTGATCAACTGAGTGAGCAAAAATGTGAATTTGCCACTGAAAAATGTGACGGAACTCAGTGGAATATAACTATTTCTATCCAATAACAGGAGGCCTCTGACAAATGATAGGAAAACTTTTAGCATAAGTACCCAAATTCCAGGAATCATTTTAGAACTAAATCTTCTCAGCAGAGCAAAGAAATGTTTATATGCAGATTTTTACCAGCAGTTGGACTTTATCTAGGAGTATTCCACTTCAGGATAAAATCCCTAGATATCTCTTTACTTTGAAATTACTCAAAATATAAATTATGTCCATTCAAGTGTTTAAATGTACTAGAACTATAGTAAGTTTTTGAATGGGCGCATTTTCTCACAATTAGAGTTCCAAACATTACTGACAATAACCAAAGAATTTTCTTTACAGAACACAGAAGCCACAATACCAATTTTTTTTGAAAACTCATTGAACAGTACCTTCATCTTTCTGTTAGGGTCTTCTTTTAAAGGGATATTTTCCTTCAACAACTGCTCACAAATTCCTATATCCCAAATGGACCCTTAAATAGGCCACTGTCTTGCTACAGACCTTAAACTTCCTTAATTTTACTCCTTGCTTAAATCAAGCACATTACATAAGCTTTAAAGAATAATGTTTCTTATCTTTCTTTTCCATAGTAAAAGGATGTTTGTCTTGCTATCCTAGTAAATGAAGATTTATAATGTATGAGGCACTTTAATAATGTATTCTTTTTAATTTAGAAAAAAAAAATCAAACCTGTTTTTATTTCATAGAAATTGGAGATAAAAATAGAGGCTGCACACTCATGGAAACTATTATCCATGTATTGTACAGTGAACAAGAAACCTGCTCATCATACCCAGAACTCTTTGGATCCAAAACATCTTACCGCTCCAGAAATACTTTGCTCAGGATTCTGGAAATACAAGTTAGCTAATCAATTCAATTATCTACTCATATCATCCAGACAACCTAAAGTAGTGCTCTAGGGATTTTGTCACAGACAGCACAAGAAAAAAAAAAGAAAAAAGAAAAGAAAGAAAAGAAAGAAAAGAAAAGAAAAAGAGAAAAAGAAAAAGAAATTAAGAAATCTAATATTCTCATACAAAATACAAACAGCTAAGAGAAGAAATAAGAAACTACACTTAACAAATGTATTAACAGTTGTAAATAATGACAACATTGTTCCTCATAATAATGAAACAAGACAATTTCTCCTTAATAATCGTTCATATCAAAGTGCAAAATTAACTTGAATCAACAAATGACTATGAAGTGGAGCTACACAGAACTTAGCTGGTTATTGGTTACTTTTGGTGTGGGCACACTAATTGGTTTACAATTTGAGAATCCAGTCCTCCAAGTAAGCACTTACATAAGTAAACCTGAAAGAAGTTAAGGCATATGTGTCATTAAGCTTGGCAAATAAATCCAAACTTCCATACACAGGGATTCACCTGGTGGATGTGTCACCAAGCAAAGTGACAATAACAAGCCAAGGAGCCAATGTAAATACTTAAATAGACAGGTAGACTACAGGCTAAAGATGGAGCTCCAATTTCAACCTCAAATATTTTACCATCTCTATTGTTCATCACCCTGCTACCACATAAACCATAAGCATACAAGTGAAACTATATGATTTAAAATACGTAAAATTTCTGCCATTGCCTATTTAGATAAAAATTTGAAAATTAGAAGCTTTTAGATATGTCTCACCTTCGATGATTTTTCAATTATATCACATAAGTTCTAATAATCTGGTCCACTATGGTAATATCAGAAAAATTAGAACAGTGGCCGATGTGTATTCACAAATATTCTTGACGTAAAAGACTTAGAAATCAAGATGTGTCCAGTTTTGCTTTCAAATTAAACCTGGCTGCTACCCTTAGTATATGACCAACGGGCCTCAACAATATGCTCTATAGCAATTCAAGTATATCTACTTATGAAAACGCTGTAGCTCTGTATCCCCTAAGATATAACCTCAGCCCAGTCCCTTGCCAATGGAGATTATTTCACTGCACAAAAGAAACATCTCTCTTTATCCAACTTTTTCATTTCAACCCATACGCATCCACAAAAGTTGTCTCTGGACTGGATTTCAGATGACTAGGGTCGCCCCTCTGTCTTAGAGCTCAGAGAGTTGTTCAAATAATTTATCTGTTGGAGACCTGCAAAAAAAAGTGCTTAAAATGCTGTTTGCTATAAATATGCAGTTCCCTACAAATCCAACTTTCAGTTACCCTGTCCCATTATAAAAATCTTTGTGTGGCTGTACCTCAGAGTTTTCTTTTGTTTAGATTTTAAAATAATAAAAAGATTCTACCTTTTATCCATCTACATATCAGCATATTTTATCTTGCTGTTATAGATTCTTTAAATCCTCTAAAACACATTCATAGTCAGTCACTTGAAAACAATATGTATTCTTTCTTTTCTTTGATACTAGGCAGATTTACTTTTCTAGGTAGTGCTTTAAAGAAAAAGAAACCAAACTCTCTTGGATTTGTCTATGTGGTTTCACTTCAAATAAATCATTTAGCATAAATTATGAAATTAAATTTGTTGACTAGTGGTAGTTACAGTGAGATTTTTGGTTTAAAACTCTTAGGCTTAAAAATGAACACCTATAAAAATGGACAAGAGACCAAAGCGGACTGTATCAGTGAAGATCTGTAGCTGTGGGGAAAACATATAAAAGGAATATTCAAAACACTTTAATTAGACATTTGCAAACAATAATAAAAATGAGAAGCTGCTGCATGTGCCTTAGAATAGCAAAATTCCGGAAGACTGCCAACAGTAAGTGTTGAGAACAATGTGGACCAACAAGAGCTCTCATTCACTGACTTTGGGAAAGCAAAATGACAGTGTCTCAGAAAGAGATATCGGTAGTTTCCTGAAAAGTTAATATGCTTATAGTATCACCTGGCAATCCTGTTCTTTGGTAAATGCCAGGAGAAAGTGAAAAGTTGTGTTCTCATAAATATCTGAACGTGAGGATTCATGGCAGCTTCACTACCATACCCAACCTTGAAAGCAACCGAATACTATCAATGGGCAAATCATTAAACAAATGATGGTGCATTTACACAGTAGAATGTTATTCATGTACAAAAATTTAAAAAATGAACTACTAATTCGTGAAAAAGAGGAAAATTCAATATTCATTTCTAGAAAAAGTAGCCAATCTGAAAAACCTACATACAGTGTACATTGTTCAAATATAGAGATAATAGAAAGATCAGAATATGTCATGATTAGCGGTGAGAGGTAAATGAATAGTTGGACTTTTTAGAAACTTTAGGCTCTAAAACTATCTTGCATAATACAACAATGGAGAAAATATATGATTGTGGATTTATTCAGCCCCAAAGACATCACAATATTAAGAGAGGATGATAATGTAAACCACGCCTTCATAAATCAATGAGGCAATTCCTACAACAAAATATATAAATATTAAACTCCAGTAAAAAAGAGAGCATTGCCTTACTTTTACTATCCAAATGTAAAATACAGAAAATACAGTAAGATTTCATGGTTTTATCAGGATAAATTTTGTCTGTGTTCCTTAAATCCTCAGAGAAAATACATGACATATCATGCAAACCAAAATAATCAAAAACAAAAATGTCAAGTAAAATAAAACACAAGGTTAAATGCTGATCTGACGACAGGACAGTGAGTACTAAATGTTGAGGGCTCGGGGCTAAAGACAGCTACACTTAAATTATGATTATAGTTGAAATATCACATAGAAATTTAAATCAGTTGTTGGTTAACACATGTTAATCAACTTTTAAAAAGAACTTAAATTGAGAAAATGAAATTTTCGTACAGTCAACTTTTGTTCAGATTTTTACGATGTAAAGTAATTACCATGCCCGGCTCATATGTCACATACTTTACCTTCTGTGGTACACTGAACTTACAGAAGAATCACTGAAATATATTTATTTCTTGCTTTGGGTTACTATGGTAACATTATGAGGACAACTAACATAGTAGATACATTTTCTCCTTTATACTTTTCAAAATCCAAAGAAATGGTGACCTTATAGGTCATTACAAAATGGTCTTTATGACCTAAAAATATTGCTAATATTAAGCAACACTATTTTATAAACATTGTGGCAATGTGTTAAAAAGTGCAATACAGTAATAATTTGTTTTTATTATAAATATTTTTAATCTTTTGATTCAGTAAACTAAAACCAAATACATAGCATGTTTTAACTTCTTCATAAAATTCAGCATAGCAGGAACAGTTGGATTCCAAAATTGGGAAGACTGATTTATGCCTATGTTTCTAAGTTTAGACTATTGTCCCGTGATTACAATATCAGGAATATTCTCTTGCTTTCTAAAGTCCAAAACTCACTTGTTTCCTTGACTGGCTGATTAACAGGGCACACACAAATTATCAACAGAGGAGATATGCTACCCACAAACTAATGCAACCAAAGCAGCTATAAATCCACCTAAAATATCAAGCTATTTTCACAGAATTGGGTTTGATAAATCTAAAAAAGTATGATTATAATACACATACAGAAATTACAAGTAGTGTGTTTCAGGGAATGAAAATGCGGATGTTACGAATGCTATAAAATTTTAAGTCCCAATGCTTTCTTGCAATAATTACATTAACCTATACAAAAGTCAATAACATTTTTATGTAAATAAACAATGTTACTTGCTATGTAAGCTTAGAGATCTTTGTATATTGTATATTGTGTATCAGATGACACTCAAGGATTCACATCAACAAAGATGATACAAGCATGAATGATGTGACCTCCGTTCTGAGACACAGCGAGAAGAGTGCTCAAAGAAATTTGGAAGCCCACACCAGTAGTGTATTACAAAAGATTAAAAAAGGAGGACAGTGGAATAGAAGCTGAAAATTTTTAAATCTTTTACAAAACGTTTTGAAAGTTCTATAGAATACTACCCATCTGTAAGGTCCAACAGCCTGGAGGTTTCACAGGCAAATGGAAGAAACTTGAGAACATCATGCTTAGTGAAGTGAGTCAGAAGTAGAAGGTGAAACACCGGATGGTCTCTCTGATATGAGAGTCCCAGACCACAACCATCTCATGGAACTTTAAAGGAAAGACAAAGCGAAAGAGGGGGATGGGGAGAGTGAAGGGATGGAAGGGAGGGTAGGGGAAGGGACAAAAGGAGAGTGGGAAAGCCCTTGTCACTTTGACAAGAAATGTATGTGCACAAAATGCTCAACTCCATTGTAAACCTTAAATTCTGCACTTGTACATATCAATAAAATGGGGGGGTGAAGTCTATAGAAGTGCATCAGACTACTTTCTCTATGTGTACCCAGGATGAGTCTTCACCAAATGATGAGCTCTACCACCACTGGAATGTAAATGATTTCTCGGATATGCTCAGATTTTAACATGTGCCAACGGGATGATCAGTAAGGAACGGAGAGTACTCTAGTCCAGCATCACGAACATCGTGCCTACTTTCCCTGCAGCGTATGTGTTTGCCTGTCATCCCAAACAATATGTAAATATCAAGAATGCTATTATCATTAGAATATTACAAGAGAAAAAATGAATATGTCTCTCCTATGTAGCATAACGGGTGCACATAAACTTCTGTCACTCTTTTTATATCATCTGTTATACAATCTGCACCTCTAGGTCATCCTTCGTCCTGGTACTGCCTGATTATTAAGCAGAAATTTTCTGTAGCACTTGCTGTCAGATGTTGTCACTATTTTCCCAAAAGGCTTGTCCTTTGACCCTAACGACGATGAGCCATCCAACTGATTTCTTTGATTGCTGTGCTGAGTTCTATTATGTTTGTCATCTGCTAACACATATAAACAAAATCAACAACAACAACAACAACAACAACAACAACAAAAACTATCAAAAAATCACAACTAATGAAATTGGTCTAAGCGGAAGTATTCCAAATTGTATCTTATGTACTGCAGCTCAGATAAAACCAACTGAATATTCTAAAAATCTAAGAATTTGTAGAAGGGCATTTTAAATATGTTAAATTTTTGTTAGTAAGAGAACATATAACATTATTGTAATTAGCTTTAAATTGCGTAAGACAGATGTTTGTCTTTACCTTAGCAGGAGACACGAAAGAAATCAAAAAGAAACTGAAATTTTGAAGAATAGTGTTTTGTTTTGTTTTTTTTTAAATAAAATATAATCCATGTTCAGTAACGTATTGAATCAGGCTAGATATTTTTAAAATCTATACATTTTCATATAAGTTATTTATATTAAATAAAAAGTCAGAGATAGGGGACAGAGGTCAGTGGCGTAATAACTTTCTTAACATGCACAGGGCCTGGATTTGATTGCCCCAAACCACATAAAAATTCGTTGAGCATGGTCGTGCAAATCTGTAATCCCACCAACTCAAGAGTCTCGAGGCAGGTCAACTGTTATGAGTTGGATACCATCTAGGCAGCCTAAAATAAACAAAATAAAAAATAAAACATGAAACAGCATTAGCACTCTACAGAAAGACAAAAATTATGGCTGTTATTCCAATGATGTTTATTTTTAATAAATAAGCTTCCAAAAATTGACTTAAGTAAGAATCTCCCAATCATAGGCCCTGATATCATATAGGTTTTTTCCAAAGTTACCTCTCCAATCCATTGATTCTAATATACAATGATCATGATTAGTGTAAAAAAGTTAATAATGAAACTAAATAAAATCATAGAAATTCTATGGGGGCAACATTGATAATTTTTTAGTTCTTTTCTACTTTATTCATCTATTTGTTTTTGGGTTCAAATTGCTTATATAACTCATTGACCTTACTTGTGTTGAAATTTGCTAAAATACTTTTGTAGATAATTTTAATGCTCGCTAGCATTTTTCTATTTTGAATTTTTAGTGTTTTGTTGAGGTTTATCATATTCAATTTTCTCTTCATGAATTATTTAGAGTCTTGTTAGTGTTTACAACAAATCAGTACTTGAATCTAGTTTATTATTCTTCTGTTTGTTTTTCAATTTATTAATTTACACCAATTAATCCTTATCCTTTTTGTTCCCTTAAATTTACTTTGCTTCCCTCTATTTCAACTCATCCAATTAAATCATCTCTAATTATTTTGTTTTGTTTTCCTGCGTCCATCAACCTCTATGGAGCAGAACAGAGTGTCTGCCTGGGAGACTGTGTGATGCTTCCCAGGGGCTGCGGAAGTTCACAGTTCTTCATACCGTAGCTCTCTAATTGGATGAAATCCAGCTGAAATATCAAATATTCTAATATCCTTGTTGTTCTTTTGTGTTCCCACTAAACTAGAGCAAAAGTTTTGGACTATTTCATCCCCCATCTGAAGGACAAGAACGGCTAACCGCATCTTGCCTCTTAAACTGAATATTCTGCCTTCTCAAAATAGAACAGAAAACAATCACTAGTCCTCTTCATGTTTCTGTCCCTATGGAATGCCCAGTCACAGTCCTCATTTCTTTTCCATGTCACACTCTTGCCTCTTGTCTTTCTTGTCTCGTTATTTCTATCACTGTGTTGGCAGCTTGTCATCCATACTAACCTTCCAACTTTTTTTGTAATATCCCGAGTTCAAACAATGTAATCAAAATCCATTTCAAGTATCCATTGTCAATTTTTTCTTCTTTTCAATATTAAAAAGTTTGTCTATCCGGAATATTCATTGTAAGCATTTTACCTTGTAAGTACTGTCTACTACAATATTGGTAGGTCACTTGTTTCCACGTCTTGACTCCAGAAATGCTTAAAACCATTGATTCACAAAAAGCTTAATCCTGAAATTAAGCTTTTCTACCTTATTTCCTCACTTTCTCTTTAGTTAATTCATATTTCATTTTCTTAAATAAATTTGTGCTCTTGTTAACACCATTTTATCTACTGTTCAACTCATGTTCTGCAGTGAATGTTAAAACAGGGTACTTAGGTTCTAATATGTCTCTGCATATTGCTGAAAAAGTTTTAAAACTGTGATGGATGATGTCATTTGAATGTCATGATCATAAATCCATAATGAGCACTTAACACTGACCCTACCACCTTGAATTAAAAAAAAAAAACATATTCTCTTTTGGCTCCTGAATTACTCATTAACATGTCTTTCATTTTAGTGACCTAGATCATCATTATTCTTCTCATCTCTATGTTTTTAATCTTAAATTTCATTTTAAAAAATTCTCTTAACTGAAAACTGGCTCATTTTCTCAATACCAGACAGTTTAAATTTCTGTATTTAAAACTGTAGTACCTAAGCAGAGAACTATTTAGTTTTTATTTTCAATTTGTATTTGGTATCTTTCCCTATTTTTTCCTTTCTTTTACCTGTTAAGTTAGAACTTCCAGTACACAATTGTGTTCAAGTAAAAATAGTGAAAGTTTTTCCTCTTCTCTTTTCCTGATTCTATTCCTTGACAAGTGTTACCTTAATTTTTCAGTTTCTTTTTCTTTGCTTTTACTTTAAATTTTAGAATTCTTCAAGTTTTTCTCCAAAGTTTTATAGTTATTGTTTATTTTCCAACTTTGCTCACTTGATCTCCAAGTCACTATTTGCTGTAAATTTCATTTCTATTATCCTCTTCACATTGAGAATCAAAAGGGATAAATGCTCTCCAAAATTTCTAAGGCACATGAAAATGAGTATAACCCAAAAAGTTTGACATTTTCTTTATGAATGTCTTTTCATATTATCTCAATTAAATATATGTTTTGCTTTAGAAAAACCTTTCAATTTTCCCTACCTAGTACAACAAAAATACAGTACTAGCAGTAGCAGATGAATATATTTTTAGAAAATTATTGATTTTTTATGATGCTACACATCATTAATATGTTGGCATAACAACTTGTGAGACATTCTTCCACCAAGATACTGCAAAATCTTTATATATTGAACAGGAAATAGAATTGCTATTCAATTAACTTTCTACAATAATAGATGATATTTTAATATCAGAAAATTATATTATGCTATTTCCCAACTAATATCCTTTACATCACTCAATTTAACTAAGGTCAGCAATATATATTCTGCAAAATTATTTATCTTTATTCATTATATTCTTTTGATTTGATCATCTTAGTAATTTGAATAAAAACATGGAGTGGAATAAATGTGCTTTAAGATTAGTAAAAAAAAGTTGCATGATTTATTCATCTAGATTCAGAAATTTACTAAAATCTTGCCATATTTGCTTCTTCTCTCTTTATCTCTTTTTAAATATATGACATGCATACATTTTTCTAAGTCCTCCCTATTTCTCTTTTTTGCTATGAGAATGTTTACTTTATGCCATTATATTCTGGAGGTATTTAACTTTCTCTTAACGTCTTACAGGGGCTCACGGAAAAGATCTCAAAACTTTGAAGAGACATTGGTCTTAGACTTTACAGCAATGTTAGAACTGTTAAGATTTGGCAACTCTCAGAGTTGAATTTTATTTAATGAGATTAAAAAAGAAGTCTCATGTGTTTGGAAGGTGACTTTTATCATTCGAGTGATCTACTCATCAGGAAACTGATGTTACATTGAGTAGCTAAACATGCTCCTAGAAAATGTGGTCTTCTTGAAGTGTGTTGCTCGGGGTACGCCTTGAAGGACATACTCTTGTTTCCAACTCTTGCTTTCTCTGTATGGTTCCTGGTTGCCATGTAATAAAAAGCTATCTTCTGCTGTACGTTTTTTTGTCCTGTCATTTTGTGCATTAATGCCAGTTAAATTTCTGAAACGATGAGACCAATTAAACCTTATGAATAGAGGTGAGTTAGAGATTAGAGTAAAAGTATTAGGGGCAGGCACCTAGGCGAGAGTACTGAGGCAAAAACCTTGAGTGTAGGTAGGAGTGAGTAAAGGCTGAAAGCAAAACAGTTCTTAAAAACAATGTCATGATTCATTTCCCAAGGTAATAAGCGATAGTTAGACCACCACTCTGAACACCTGCTGGGATCAATAGATCTATAAATAGATTACAGGCAGAGACCACGTCACATACCTCACCCTCAATAGTTGCTCTGATTCATATGTGAAGCTTGAACATTACCATGAGACTGTCACATGGCCAGTTTCAATTGTCTGTCCTTGATTTGTTGCGGGAGATGTTCTCATTCTCCTGTAGTTCCCTTCATAAACAAATTTGAGAGGAATTTCAGTTCAAGGCGGCGTCTTGTTTCTCCCTTCTTGATGGAGATTCCTTATCATTGGCCCTCAGGGAATCTCTTTGCTCCAAATGGTCGGACTGATTGATCTTTTCATCTTCAGTTGCTCTGGGAAACAGGACAAAGCCTCTCGTCTTCTAAGTTGCAGGTGTCAGATAATATATTAGTCACTTTTTCCAGACATAAAGAAGTTACTAAAAAAGAACCCATGGCAAATGGCACCACAGTGAGAGCACATGTGTAATGAAATTATCTCACGATAATACAACAAGTTGTTGGAGGGAGCCTATTTTTTTTTCTGTTTTGGCATCTTTATTCACAAAAAAATATATGAAAAATATTTTAACCTTAAACATAATGTCACCTATTGTAACAAGAGATGTAATTAAGATTTCTGTGTATTTAGATAAAAATATTTATTTTGAACTATAATGATAAGCAAAATAAGAATAAATTTCAGTGTATTTTAATTATCACTTAAAAAACCAGTGACTTAGTAAGACATTTATTAAACAAATTGCTGTGCTGTATTTTCTTTCCTACAATTTTTATTGTAAAAATCCTGGTTTTTCTCAGCTTTTTTAACAGGTGATCGACGCAGGAAAAAATACCGTTATAAAAAAATTGGAAATTGCTTTCAGCAACCGCATCCGATGGTGTAATATATTACAAATCCCGATAAAGCCTGGTTTGTAGAAATTCTAGTTAAACCTAAAGTTACTTGATAACACAATCCTATATCAAAAGTCTAGACAACTTACCAAATTTCAGAAGAAGAAAAAGGGACGAACTGCTGTTAGAAGGTACTCAAAATCTATTATGTCTCATTTCATATCATAGTACACGGGCTATCTCTTCTGTCACCTACCTCCAGGCAAAATTGCACCTAATCTATCACAGAGATGAGCCTCCCCAATTCTTAAAATCTTTCTGGGAAGTAGATATCACAAGTTTCCTTAGTGTTAAAAAAATAACTTTTAATCAGAAAGTTATTTTCTGCACCTAACTTTTCTTGATATATATTAAATATTTTTCTCCTGCAGTTCAAATAGAAATATATGAAATGAACAAAATGTGTAACTGGGAAAAAAACAGATTCGCTATTCACCCAAGGTTTCTGAAGTAAAATTAATCTGGAGTAAACATTCAAGAGAAGAGATAAACAACATGAATGTTATGGTCTAGGAAATTGTAATCATAGAAAATCAAAGAACGTGGAGAGTAAAATTATGGAGAAGACTAAAAAAGTGGATTCTCTGTGCCCTGTGGATTAGAAGGGGAAGGGAGCATGCGATAGACAACACAAAAGGTAAGTGCTCATATTCCGCCTCAAGTCAAGAGTATCTAAGTAACACCAAAGAGAAAAATGGGCTTGAAGCAGAATAGATGTTTGCGATGGTTTAAAATTATGCTGAGAAAAGATCAACAAAAGCATGCAGTTTACATTCACATGTGCTTGTGTGTGTGTGTACAAATCAGTTTGAAGTAATCGCAAAAGTATACATGCTTCTTGTGTATTGCCTGTTGTGATTATTTTTAAGAAATTGCCACTAGAAATTACCATGTATGTGTTGATCATATGTTACTTAAATGTTTTAAATCTACTTCCAATTTTAAGTACTTGGAAAATTACTGAATGCACACATGGATCTATTCACCAAATATTTATTTTCCCCATCTTATGTCTTTAGTACATTTGAACTCTTTGATGTGTCAAGATTTAATTTGTGTTAAATGCAGCATCAGAGCAATTAGTTTCATTATAAAATGATTCTGTATTTTAAGATGACTATAAAAGAAAATTTGGTAGTACTATGAAATATTTTAGCTGATGGAAAAAATACCAAGCACAGCTATATCCTGTTGTTCTTTCAGACACCAAACTGTCTCAAATACTAACTTAATTATACATTGTCAAATTATAAATAGGCTCTAATTAAAAAAATTCTTTTTCAATTTCCTCCCATAATGTGAGCAATCAATAATTCTAATGACAGTGCTTGTGGATGAAATAGTTGAAAGAAGACACCCAAGTTTCACAATTGATCAATGTAATGGAAATAATACATGTGTAATAGAAAATGACCCTTTTAGAAACCACATCCCTATGTGGTTTTTAAACCACATGTTGTTCAGTCAACTGCAAAATATTAGCAATATTGTCTGTATAATTTTGATCTACATGGTCATGTTTATCCTGTTATAAATAAATTATAAAACTATTCCCTTAATGACATTTGATTATACTATTTAGCAATAGCTCTTTATGTAATATATAACATATTTACATAAATTTAAATGTGAAAGTAATTGTGTGATGTCTAAACTTAAAATACAATTTATATTTATTTTTAATTTACTATTAACATCGACAAATGTGTCCTAAATTGTGCTCCTTACAAATAATGTAATGTTATTATGATCTATCTTTTTATTTTATAAACATTCTCTATAAAATAAAATATGCATTTTCATCATTCATTAGCTATTCAACTTAATTATTTTTAAAATTAGACATCACATAGTATATTCCCAATATACAAACACAGAGCACATTTTTGGGGGGGATAGGGGACCACAAACTCCGTATTCTAGTACCAGAAATCATGCAGTTGAGCTTCCTGATTTTAGAGAAGTTGGCAGATCCAGAGTACCATTGGTAGGCTTCACCCTGGGGAACCACCTTCCTGACAGTGGTATCTTTCATCCTTATCTATCTTATATTCGCTATATATTAATTTTTACAACTGTGAAAAAAGATAACATTAGTTAAGATGCCCTTTGTCCTTAGGGATCTACAGCTTCCAGTCCCGTAGACAAAGGAAATATCTGCTACTCTTCAAATGTTCATGAAAACTATGACCTCTGTACACTGTTTGCATGAATGCAAATTGTTAGCAGCCATCATGAAACATAGAGTACCAAAAAATTAATGTAAAATTGAATATGATCAAGCTATTCTACCTTGGGATATATATATCCAAAAATGAATTTAGGATCTCAAGTTATGTCTACACTTTCATTTTAGCATTGCTTACTATCACCGCTATATATAAACAACTCAGTTATCCATTCACAGGTGAAGTGCTACAAAGGAAACCTGTATACTCACTGGAATATTATTCAGTGTTTTTATTACTAACACATGCTTTCAATACTTACTAGTTACATTCATCTTGGAAAAACAATACATGCATATTTTATATCTTGAACATTTTTACTCTCCCTGCCGCCCCCCCCCCCAATATTTTTGTCTTCCTTCTTTTCTGAATCTCTTTTCTTTATCAGTTTTAAAAGAAACTAGCTAGTTATTTGAAACAACTGGCATAAGATTTTGGGACACTGTGCTATATAAAATAAGCCCAAAAAACAAATACTATTTCACTTAGGGAGGTAACTGCAGTAGTGTTGACCTGCTTGATGTTGGTAGCACGGAGCTTAATAATGTTAGAAATGGAGACTTATTCAGTGAGTTTTCAGCTTCAGTTATTGTAGGATAATAAATTATATACATTTGCTCTACAAAATATTTCTTGTATTTAACAACATGATTTGATACTATGCACTTCAAAATTTAAAATAGTACCTCTCATGTTAAGTATCATTACATTCCACTCACCATAAAAAATCTCAGAATCATAAACACAGAAAAACAAAGAAAGTTGTGAACGTGTGATTTTGTCTTATGTGTGATTACTTCATATATGAGCTAAGTCTGGATAAAACTATTAAAGGTTACATAATTTAAGTCATGTTTGAAGTATTTAGCTCTGAACACCTTTTAAAGCTCATCAAGTTTCATTACAATTTATTATTATTATAAAAAACAATAAATGTGTTCTAATGTGTGTTTCCTACAAATAAGTAAATGTAATTAAGACAGAAGCTTTGTTGAAAATATAATTATTTCTCAATATGAAAAAATTACAGATGTAAGTATATTTAAAATTAAATTACAGGTAATATCATCAATTATTTTCCCATAAATGTACCCATATGTATATCTGTCTTCATAATTGTGACAATACCAGGAATCACTGCACAGGTGGAAGAAAGTAATCAATGATAGTCTTGTCTTGATATCCTTGAGAAGCTGATTTTAGGAACTCTCTTTAATACCAAAATCTTGAGATCCTCACAACTCTCACAAACAATAGCATAGGGTATGTATGCAAATATAATTGATATACTCTAAATCTTCCCTAGATTACTTAAAGTGTATAATAAAATGTAGATGTATTATACATATTTGTAGTGCATTGCTTATAAAATCATAAAAAGTCTGTACATATTAGTAATAATGCCTTCAACAGTTTTTCCAAATATGTTCTATGTGCAATTGGTGGAATCCACAGAAATGGATGGTCAGATGTAGTTTTTTATGTATCAGTGCATAAGAGAAATTATTAAGTGGTTATGGAATCTATAATATTCTACATTCTCTGTCTAAAACTCTGAATAAACTGATGAAGACAAATCTATTTTTGTCCTAAATGTACTAAACATTCTATGGGCTTTATTAACAAAAAGAACCAATGACAATACATTACAAATATATTAATTTGGACATAAGGTCTTAGTACTTTGGAAGAGTTTAAACAGAAGCTTTTGCAATGATTAATGAAACTCTGTACAAAAAGTTCCACTTAATTAATCTGACCCTTAAAAGACTAATAGCATTGCCAAATTATAACATTAAAAAAAGAATAAAGCACTGGAAACTGTGAGGGAAAAAAGAGGGAGAAGAAAGAAAAAGAAGACACAGGATGGAAGAAAAGAAAGAAGAAAGAAAGGAAGTTAGGAAGGCATGGAAAGAGGGAGAGAAGAGACAAAAGGAAGAAAGTAGAAAGTAAGGGAGAAAGAGAAATAAGTTATTGAAAAACACTTAAAAAATCAAGTGGGTTTTGAAGCATTTTTTTTTTCATTTGAACTACAAACACCACAAAGGGAATCATAACTATATACATATAGTAATACGTTGCGAGCCTAGTGATTAACGTTGTTGGACGAGACAGACTTCTCTCCAGATTTTAGTAATATAGCTAAAATTAACTGAATCCACAAAAATGAAAGCAGTATATCCTCTGCCAGCCGTGGGGTTATTTAAATGTTTAAGTTTTTGTGTTTTATGAGCTGATTATTACAGAGAAAAATGTCCTGTCAAATCAAAGATAGTATTGACAGAAAAGTTGTTATATCTTCTACAGTGAGCAAGTCAGTGTCAAAGAGCACAGATAATTTAAATAATGACTCACCTTTTTACATAATAAATTGCCTTTACTATTGGATTATTGCATTTCAAAGGAAAAGGAAAGTGATCTATTGCTTTATTCTTAAAATAATCTAAATATTTCTACAAAATAAAATTATATTAAAAAATTTAAAAAAGAAAAACATTGAAATCGCTTAGATGGCTTGAAACCCTGCTCTCAAATAAGCTGACATACACCTAGGCTGCATGACTTTTAAAATAGCCACAGCTCAAATCATAGTGACATGTAAAATATGAAATAATAATTCCCAAATGAACTGCATTAGGTTAAATAATACCAATATTCATCTGAAGAAATCCACCTGTTGTCAACCAAAGAAATAAATAGAGCTTTTGTGGTCTAGAGTTTGTCTGTTCCAGTTTAAGGTTTTCATAAGAATTTTGAGTATATAATGCATTTTTAATCCAAAATAATATTGGAATTTTCAAGTAACTGTAAATGATTTTGTTTTCTATTCAATAAGACAGACATCTTAAGGATAATACTAAATTTTGAAGCCAATTTCCTCACAAAGTTCTTCTATAATTCCCAAGTACTGCCTATGGTTTATTAATTTTTTTTTTCTTATTTAAAGACTAGGCATAAAAATCCGTGATACTTTTATCAGGATTCATAAGCCTCGGTAAGAATGATTGAAACTTATAAATTTCAATTTCAATTCTAGAAAAATGAATTTACTCTCTTGTTTTTAAATGCCTTAATTCTGTTAGTCCCAAATATCCACCACATATAATACATATTTCTGAAAGTAGCTCACCTAATCATAACACTACTAGGGGCTTCTTCACTCTCAAATCTCTCTATTTTGCTGAAAACAACATGGAGTTCAGAAAACAGGAATCTGAGTTTTTAATCATTTGCCTTTATCATCTTTCATGATGTGCTTCAATGTTTTCCTAATCTAGAGGATTCAAAGATGGTCTGAAGCATGTATTTTGTCAAACAGAATATAGTAGTAACATTAACTATTACTAACACTACTAACATTATCTGGGTGGTACTTGCATTTGAGGTGGAAAAGAGATATTTTCTTGATTTATCTTTGAAAACAACCATTTCTAAACCGATAGATCCCAATCTGAAGAAGACTGTCCAATAAACAACGCACATATTTATTCTTTAAGCATCTTGGTCCGGTTGGTTGTGCGATCACCATACACAGACCGGGACAAAGTAAAGAGAGGGAGCCAATGCAGCACACGAATCAGTCTGTTTGGGACAGACTTCTTCAGAGTTGGACAGATTCACTTTTTCAGAGCAAGACTATTCTCAAAAGCAGCAACACGGTTATGACAGTTCTTCAGATGAGAGTGGCTATGTGCAATGTTACAATTTTTGCCATAAGCTAAGCATGCAGTTTACGTGCCGAGGGCCACTGAGGATAGCACAAAGGTCTCCATGTACTAGGGCAGGGAGGAAGTACGATACCATGAGCCTGGCTATGGCTCCGTGTTCTGGGACATAGGGCCGTTTCAACTATCTGCTAACAATTGAATCCTTTGCCTTGATAGCTATTTACTTACTGCCAAGCCTATTCCAAGCAAGTTTCAGTGATCTGGCTTCTCACAGCTTGGGATGACGAAATTACACGTCCACCTGAACCACTGGCTTTTCTAACTGAACTCAATATCTTAAAATGAAAGGCTTTATGCTGTGAATAAGTGTGAATATCCTAGAAAAGAACAAACGAAATGAATATAAGAAAAAGAAGAAAAGGCAGAAGATGGAAACAAATCTTTTTTCAGGGAGAAGCTGAAAACGAGAGAGCATCACTTCTCCCTGCCATGGCTCATTGTCAGACTCAGTGACAGAGCTGCGTCACCGGTAGAATGACTAGGGCAGAGCGCCCAGCTCGCCACCTGCAGATGAGGAGAACAACTGGATTGAAATCTACATGATATTTGTGAGTCCTTCTTCACAAACAAACAACAATAATCCTCACTCTCCAACAACGATACTCATCCCCACTCACAAACACACATAGACACCCTTAATTTTCTTATCCAATAATGAAAACAGAAACAATCATTCCCTCCTTGACCAGTTGAACCTTTCTATTGGCTTCACATGTGCCTATACTCCACTGTTCTAAGGCAGTAATCTTCAATCTATGACCCATGGTCCAACTTCCTCTTCTCAAAGATAATATTCTATTGCATCGTGACATTTATTTACATATTACCTGTGTCTGCTCAATGCTGGGATAGCAGAGTGGAATTGATTTCAGTAGCTATGATAGAGATCATATGACTAAAATGCCTAAAATATCACCTATCCCTATTCAAAAATGTCATTTGAGTTCTCAAGACACAATGGCAGAAGAAAGATATGGTAACTGTTTTTCCTCTCTGTCCTCAAAATATCTTACCCCTCTCATTTCCAAGAGTGTGTGCACATGATACACAATGCTCACATTGAGCTTGAGAATTTTCTGCACATATAGATTGTGTCAAAGACAAATTCACTTCTCCTCCTCCTTTTTCTCTCTCCGTATCCTCTGTGGATTTCCAACATCCTACCCCTTTAACTACTATTTTATTTATATTCTGTTTTTCTTGCATTAGAGAAATCATGTAAAATTTGATACTCTGAGTCTGACTCATTTTACTAAGCATAATAGTCTCAAATTGTATCCATTTACCTGTAAAAGGACTCAAACTCAAATCTGCCTAATTTTCTGGCAGTGTAGTACCCCCATTGTGTACACACACCATATTTTTAGTATGTGTTGACGAATGTATCATTGATGAATGTTTCAGCATCTTCCACAATTTAACTACTGTTAGTTGAGTTGCTATAAACATGGGTGCATATATGTCTCTGTCATATGTGCTTTAAATTATTTTGGAAAATATTCAGAAAAGGGACTGGGTAAAGGAACTCTACTCCACTGCTGGTGGGAATGCAATCTGGTGCAACAAAATTATGGGAAGCAACGTTGAGATTTTCTTAGGAAGCCCAGAATAGAAATTCCATTTGATCCAGCTATTGTTCTACTATACATGTTCTGAAAAGAAAGTCAACAAGCAAAAATGCATATTTACATTTATAGACACACAATTCATAATAGCCAAATCCTGGAAACAACCTACCTAACCAACCATGCAGGGATGGTTAAAGAAGATGTGGTACCTATACATGATGGAATACTATGCAGCCATAAAGGAAGACAGACACAAACAATTTGAACCAAATGAGGCCAACTTGAATCAATAATGTTCAAGGAAATAGACCTAGCACAAAGGACTAACTGTGGATTGGTGACCCTCTTATAAAATACACAAAAATAATGACATAATAAGTCCCCAACATGAATGACAGGGTACAAAGAGAGGTTATTGTCAGATAGAAAAAGGGTTGAAACTCTAAAACGGAGGTGGATGTAGACTCTCACTGATTATGCAAACCCCATTATGGAACTGGGAATTCATGCATTTACAAAAATAAATAGATAAGTAAGTAAATAATAAAATAACAATAAAATAATAAAATTAAAGAAACAAAACACATATACTTAAGAAAAGAGGTACAGAGTAAAGAGAAAACTAAAAGAATGGGAAGGGGTTGGAGGAGCGGCATAGTGGTTAAATTGCTTGCTTAGTAAGCTCTAAGTACCTGAATTTGATTTCCAAGCACTACATAAACAGTGCGTGGTGGTGCACACCTCTAATCGCAGGACCCGAGAGGCTGAGACAGGAGGATGGCCATCAGTCCAAGGCCAGTCTCGGGTCCATATGTAGCCCAAGACAAGTCTGGGCTACAGAGTGAGACACTGTCTCAGAAAAGAAAACAACGACAACAACAAAAACACATTTAATTTATTACCAGTATCTTGAACAAGAAGCTAATAACTAGAACTTTTTTTGGCAGTGTAGAATTTTTCTGGAGTTAGTTAAAAGAAAAGTAATATAGTTGAGCCAAAGTTATTAGGCAAGAAGTTTCTTAAATAGTCGTAAAATCCTTCCAGGAGGCCAAAGACCTCTCCCAATAGAGTTAACCTCAAGCAGTGTCCACTCCCAGCAGTTCTCAGCTCTTGTCTAATTCCAGACATAGACACCTTGGTGTCCTGCCCCCGTGCCAAGCCTGTGACCACATACTTCCTTTGACAGAGCCCTCACTTCAACTTCCAAGTATCGCTAGGAAGAAATTGCTAAAGGTCTATAGTAAAGAGGGCATAAACCACTGATAGTCTGGAAAGATCTAAACCAGAATCCCATTTGATCAGTACTGTTCAGCCTTACCCCAAAGACAAACACATCCATTTCAGTTCTGTTTCCCACCTAAAGGGCCTCCAAAATAGCAGTAGGCTTGGTGATCTTCTATGGAAGAAAAACAGACTCCTCAATCTCAAAGAACCAATTAAGACAGGGAAAAGTGAAATGAACAGACAATTCTCAGATGAACAAGTACTGATGACCAGCAAAAACATAAAAAATTTCAACATCCTCAGCCATTGAAAATCAAAACAATGCTAAGATACCATCTTAGCCTTGAAAGAATGGCTTCTATAAAGAACTGAAATAGCAATAGACACTCATGAGGGTACAGGAAAAGGGACATTTTTACTTTGCTGGTGACTATAAACTTGTAGAACCACCATAGGAAGAAGTATGAGATTGTTCAAAAAATTGAACATAGATATTATCCCCAAAACTTCCTAAAAGCACAGGGGAAAATGACCTATTTGTCACTGGCAGGCAGTTTTGACATCTATTCGTCTTGACATTAAAAGTGATTTCTGGCTTGACCTTGAATTATTATTTGTGAAGCAAGTTCATGGTCATTGTTCTCTGGTTACTCTAACTGCCCCTAGGATGCTTCTCCATTTTCATAGGCTATTCAGCTATAACAGCAGTTTGTTGCATTTGAGTAATCACCAAATTTCTACTTGATGTTACTTGAGGAAACCTGTTTTTTTTTTTTTTTTCCTTTTCCTTTTCTTTGAGCGGAAACAGAAGGGAATATTTATTGTGGTTTTAGAAAGTTATATTAGAAATAAAGTGAGTCACTTTTCTTTGATTTTGCTGACATTCAAAAGAACATTATAACACTCCATAAATTTTAAAATCAACAAAAACTTTATTTCTTGATCACATTACAATTTTCTGAGACCCCATAGTATCTCTGATCTTGCTCAAGGCTGTAAATAAATGTCAGGTCAGCTTCACATGACTTCACTGTGAATCCAGCCTATTGGAGCAGTTTGAAATCAGAACATGCTGTTTTCAGAGCAGAACATACAGAAAGTTGACTGGAATGCACAGTCGAATCAAAACTCTTGCTCCGATATGGCCTGAGTCATTTCCATTCACATTTGACTGACCAATGTAATTCCAATGAAGTATGGAGTTGTACAAAGTCACAGGGCAATGACTTGGAATGTATAATATATTCATGTATATGGGGGATTCTTAACTTAACAAATACACTATGATTTCTGACATTTATGATTTGTATTCTTCTATAGTCTCTTAAGAAAAAACAAATTTCTTACCAAAACATCTTCACAAGTATAATTTATTTCTTTGCTTATGTATCTAGATGTTACACTGTCTTACAATAAATAATTCACTCTGAAGTCATTATGATTAGGTTTTAAGAAGTTATTTTTATTTTAATCTTTGACAAAAGCTGACTCTTAAAATATATTTCCATATTTATTTTGTGCTCCTACACCGGGAATTTCTAATTTTGAAATGTACCAAACATTTTATTTGCTTGAAAGCAAGCATTTCTTACCTTAAATAATTTCTTTCATTCAATGACTTCTTAGGCAATATGAGAACAACCCACACTCACTATTAACAATCTGTTTTCAAGCCACTTTCCAGGAAGCTACTAGATCAACAGACACAGTGTCTGCTTTTTATGTTATCACAAAAAACAACTTCCTCAAATATTTTGACAATACGTAAGTAGGATCTTCTGTCTAATATCAATATTTCTCTCATGTGACTAAGAATTCAATGCCACATGTTTTACATTTCTATTTGGCAATGTATCATACCCCATTTCAAAGTATAATTTTTGCATATGTTAAGGTAATTCTAGATAATACAGCAGATTAACTGTGAAATTTCAGCACCTGCATTTCAATCAAAATTTCGTCTTTTTTTCTTTCTTATTTTTGGAAGTATTAACACATTAATAACCCTAGAAATAGTAGTTACCTCCCAGTTTTCTCCAACAAATTTTGAGATGAGGAAAGCTTATTTTCTTCAATGTTTACGTGCAAAACACACAAAGGAGTGTACACACACACAGACATACACATACACAGAGAGAGAAGAGAGAGATTGAGAGAGGTTAGCAATAGATACATGACTAACATACAAAAGACCCCAAGATATGCCATTAGCACCACAAAATAGATGAAACAATATACATTTAATTGAAAATTTGGCTTAACAGCTAGGATTTAGTTTATAGGGAAACAGAATTGTTGCTGGTATGAAAGAAGCAAGATTTAGAAATCTGAGTGGGACTTTCCTGCGCATCATTATTACTAAGGACAGAAATGGCAAACATTGGATAAGACTCCCAAAGACCTGGAAGACAGAAACTGAGAGGAAACTTAACCTGGCTGAGTTGTGCAGTCCTAGGATCCATGGTGGCCCATGGCTCTCAGGGAAGGAAATTTTGAGTTTTTAAGTCAGTACATTGAGTCTGGAGATGGCTTATACACTTTAAATGTAGAGGACACACCACAGGACTATGTCAGAAGAATTTGGTTAAAACACAAACAAATTCACTAAAACAAATAGGAAAACTAGTCCTCAGATCAAAAGAAGTCGTCTGCTATGGGACTATTGTAAACAAAAATTACAAAACATTTTAAAAGAGTAAATAAAAATTTCAGGCAATCTAGAAAAATATCAACATCATGATTAGCATGAAATCAAATTGTTACTAGGTATTTTATCACTAGGACATGTTTCCTAGTAATCAAAAGCAGAAACAGTCAATAGAAAAAGATTTAAGTATGAAATATATATACATATATATGATTATATATATATACACACACAAACATGTATGTATAATCATATATGTTGAAATTAACAGAAATAAGTTTTTTTAAATGAATGCATAAAATAGTGTAACTAAAAATAAGATAAAAATTGTAAGATAATTTTAACTTTAAAATATGGAAACTTTAGCTCAAGAAAGTATAACATATGTAATAAAATACTTTCTCAAGAGTTTAATTGTGTACCAGAGCTTGCACAGTAATGTTTCAGGTAAAAATACAGTAATTAGCAAATATGAAGACTCAAGAGAGATTTTTTAAAAGCAAAATAAGAATAAGGTTCAATGAAATGTGCCATAAAAATGAGAGATCTCACATATGTGTGAAGTGTCAGAGTGAAATATAAAAAATAATGAGAAAAATAATTATTTGAAAAATTAACACCCATGATATATGAAAAGAATGCATGCTAAACAAGGCTGTTGAAATTTTGAAAAAATGTTTGCTTTGGAAAACTAATGTAAGGAAATGAAAAGACAAGCCACATTTAGAGAAAACAAAGTCACTTCGTACCTGTAGGGTCTGCCTCTAAAACTGTCCTAAAACAATGTAATCTACCAAACTCAGTATATGTGATTTTTTTTCATATGAATATAAATCCAGTATAAAATGTAACTAACCTTTGAGGCATGGTAACATATTATTAAAAAAAAAACATGCTAGAGACTCCAGCCATTACAATGTATGATTTATGTTTTCTTCATTAATTTAAAAATCTTCTTTTCATTCTTTATAAGCCCTCATCTGAATAAACGCGAATCACTCACTTGGGGGAGGACCATTTGCTTTCCTCAGTCCACCGACTCAAATGCTGACCTCATGCAGAACACTCTGACAGGAGCATGTGCCGTGGTGTCCAATTGCTTCTCTAGGCATCCTATATTCTCCTCATTTTAACCCATCACAACGTATTTTCCCATCATTGTAGTTTTACATAAGTTATTTGCTAGAAATGCTACAATTTAAATCAAAGAATGTGATCTACTAAAAGATAACCATATGCCTAAATGAGAAAAGCCATAAGCTTTTAAAATTTGATGGCAGTACCAGCAGAAATTACAAGGTCATATGTAACTAAATTGAAGTACATAAGGGGAATCCAGCGAAATGCTGGTGAGCACAGATTACTCCTCAGCGTTTAGAGAGGACCAGCAGGGGTGGTAATCAAGGGTTCTGGACAATATACACCTCCTTCGAATGTTCAATATTTGGACGTCATCTTGATGAATATTAAAATTTCTCATCTCCAGTGGCATTTTTTCTCTTATAACAATGGTGCAATTTTAACTTGAATTGATAATTTTCTCACATATTTACAACAACTTTTATATTAACTCAAAACTAAATTTGAATACCACCTGAAATCTTTCAGTTATGATGTTTATTTCAGTAGAAAAGAAAATAATTTTGAGATTGAAGAGATATACTGAAACGATTTTCAGCAATTTAAATATCTGCTATTGGTGGCTTATTTTAGTAATTAGCAAAAGTAATCAAGAAAGTTAATTCTATAAATATAAATATTTTAATGATATAAATGCCCAGTGATTGTTCAAAAGGAAATGGTCTCAAAGGTATGTTTAACATGCAAGCTATACAATAATAAGAATAAATAATTATAGGGATTGTATATACATTGATAGTCATGTTACAATTTCAGATGGGAACCAAATATTGTTTATTTTTGTTTTAAAATGGTTACTAATGATTTCAGCATTAGTCTGGTCTACAGAGGGAGACTGTCTTGAAAAGAAAAATACTGAATAAGAAGAAACCTTAAGAGTAATGAATATATCTTTACAATTAAACTGTATATATATATATATTCATATGGAATTAAAAATTTTAAAGCAATAGAGCAGATCGTCATTTCAGTAGGATTTTTGTGAATTTCACAAGCAATTGATTCACTACTATAATTTTAAACAATGAGAAGAAAAAAGTTTAAAAGATCAATTTTCAAAGTGTTACAACAATCTACTTCTATAATCAATAATATTAAAGTTTTATTAGAAACTATAAACATATTCATTTTAAATCAGTCTTCATTTACACATACTGATTTTTAAGTGAATTATCTAAAACTTATCTTCTTTTATTGACATCTACTTTAAGAAACATCTTTTAAATTATTCATATTTTTGTGTCAATAACTACACTCAGATAATAATTTCCTTGAAGGTGGTGGAAGAAAACACATTTATTTTATAACATCGATTGACTTAATTATTTCAATTTTTATTATTTAATTATTCATACATTTTGGGTTTCTTAAAATGTCTTAACTGGGTTCAAAAATTGGAGTTGTAGAGGTCATTTTTTCATGACAGAATCTCTGAATATCCATTATCAATAGACACTGAAAAGATTAAAACTGTCATATATAGAAGCGTACGTTGACAGGAAACTGCTGCTTTTGGTGTGTAATTTTGTTTTGAGAAAGTATTTAATATTATACTGCCCATCACGTTAGTATTGAAGCTCTAAATATGGTGGACAATGTGAAAGCACTCAGTGTCAATATTGTGTCAGCTACCAATTATTACATATTGAAAGAAGGGTGAGTGACATAAATTCTCCCGAAGTAAATTCAATACAGACACTCATGCTTAGCAGTGACATCACTTAGTAAGCATTTTCCTTACTTGACAGTAAGGCACAATATAATTGTGACATAAAATAGACTACAAAAATAACATTTAAAATTTCTCACCAAACAGCCAAACCACAATATAGTGGCTCAAATATTTTTTTTTAACCTTGCTTACTGTTATTTTGTCTTTCATGTATATACCATTGGAGTTACGAGCATGAAAGAGTGCTTATAAGAGTAGTAACTCTGTAAATAATTATTTTAATATTTTACGTTTACCTTTTGCCTAATTAATCAGCTACAGTGCGGTAATTTTTATATGTATTTTATTTTACTTTTCAGGGCTAATAAATATACTCTGAAGCAACAATAACTGACTTCTTTAAGTTTGATTTTAAATGAGAAGCTCAAAAAGAAAAGGAAAAAATAAACTTTTTTTCACTTTCATACCATATTTATTAGTATGCATTTGCAATGTGCAATGGTTACATTAAACATGAGAAACTTGTGAACATACCTGTCATTTCTACTTCACGCTCCCTTTCCCTCAACTTTTCTTGCCTTTCCAGCCCCTTTTCATCCTCCCAGCCACCCAATACGTCACCAATTTGACTTGATTATCGATTTATCCTCTGGGTTTCTCATATTAAAGAGACCATGTGATATTTAGTCCTCCGAGTCCTACTCACTTCACTGTGAGTAATGGGCTCACACTGCATCCATTATCTTACAAGTGATTCAAATCTGTCTTTATAGTGGAGCAGTGATGTATCACAATTTCCTTACCCATTGACCTATTGATGCATATTTTGGCATCTTCCATTTTATAGTTATTATTAGTTGTGGTGCCTTGTACATAGGTAAGCATGTATCACGGTTGCATGGTCCTCTTAACTCTTTTGAAAAGATACCCAGAAGAGTTTTTGCTGGGTCAAATAGTTCCTCTATTTTCAGTCTTTTGAGACTCCCTGTACCTCTTGAAATGGTTGTACTAGTTTACAGTTTCATCAGAAATATGAAAGAATTCCTTTTCTTCCCTTCCCTGCCCCCTTTCATCAATTGCTTTTTGAGTTATTGATAAAAGGCATTCTCACTGGGTTAAGGTGGCAGCATATTGTTGTTTGGATTTTTCTACTGGCTAACGACGTTAAACTTTTTTTTTTTTCGTATTGTTTGTTGCCCATTTGTACTTCCCCTGCTGAACTGTCCATTCACGTCAATTATCCATTTTTAATTGAGCCTTAAATTTTAAGAAATCTATTTTTTCTTCAGTTTTTTTTCCCCTGCACGAAATCTTCTTAATTTGATATAATCTCAGCTGTTAACTCTGGGGGTTATTTCTTTTGTATCAGGTGTTTTTTGAGAAAGTGTTGACCCATGCTTATATCTTCAAAGATGTACTCATCTTGCCCTCCAGAAGGTTCTCTGCTTCTGCATTAATAACTAGATCTTTGATCCATTTTGATTTGATTTTAATGCATGGTGAGAGTTACGGGTCTACATTTATTCTTCTGAATGTAGATAACCAGTTTCTCAGTACCACTTATGAAAGTCTTTTTTCAGTGTATATTTTTCATTCCTTGTCAGAGATCAGACACCCAACAGTATTTGAGGTTGTCTGTGCTTTCTAAATTCTGTCTTATTGGTTAGCCTGTCAGTTTGTTGGACAATACCATTTTTTAAATCACTATTGCTTTGTAATATATCTTGATGTCTGCAATCGTGATCCCACCTGCTTTTGTCTTCTTCCTCAGGATGGCTGTTCTGGGTCTCTTTTGGTCCCATTTAAATTCAAGAATTTTTAATTCTTTAGGCAATGTATTTAGACAGAAATTGGATTTTGATGATATTAGTTCTCTCCATCCAAGACAGAGGGATGTGTTTGAATTTTCTAAAATACTCCCCAATTTTTAGCATATAATAATATAATGTTAATTGTACAGGCACTTCATTTTATTGATAGATATATTCCTAAGTATTTAATGTTTTGAGAGGCTACTGAGAATGGAATTGTTCTCCTTTATAACTCAATAATTTTATTGTTTTTATGCAGCAGTGCTGCTTGATTTTTGTATTAATTTTATACCTTGCAATTTGGGTAAGTTTTCATCAAGTTATAAGGGTCTTTTGCTGGAGTATTTGGGGTCTTTTATTTAGAGAATCTTCTCATCTGCAAATAAGGATAATTTTACTTTTTCCTCTCCAATGTGTGTTCTCTTTATTTTACTCTCTCTCCCACTTGCTCTGGCTACGGTTTCAAGTACTATACTGAAAAGGAGGGGTGAGATTGGAAAACCTTGTCTTGTTTGAATATGATGTCCCTATTAGTTCAACAATTTTAATTTTGTCTGTTTTGCCTTTCTTCAACTCATACTTTTGTACTCAAAAATCTTTGCCTAGCTCCACTATTATAATTTTCAATTTTCACTAATATATATATATATATATATATATATATATATATATATATATATATATATTTCTTGTCACCCAAAACCTCTTGTACATGGGGCATCAAAACATGTTTTATTCTTAGTTTCCTTGTATATTAGTTTGGGTAATTTAATCCACCTATTCTGCAGTTCAATTGTCAGCTTATCTGTTTCAAAACTATTCTTAAATATAAACTAATTGATCTGTGCTTCATGTATTTTTTAAACTGTAGAATTTTACTCTAAAATAATTTCACCCTCTTGCTAAAATCCTTCCAAATACAGATACAAGTTCTCTACAAGTTCCCTACACTTATAGTAAAGCCCTAATGGAATAATGCTAAATTTCGGGTCATTTCTGATTTTGATTTTGTAAATCAATTTATCTGTAGTTTATTAGTTTCTGATTTTCTTGACTTTTGTGTTTCACACACTGTCTCTCTCTCTCTTTCTATATGTGTGTCTGTATGTGTGTGTACATATGTATGTATAAACATATATATTGTCTAATATATATATATATATATATATATATATATATATATATATATATATAATACACATACTCATTATCTAATACCAGAATATTGAGAACTATGGAAAAAGTAAGTGAGACACAATGGCAGCAGCATTTCCACAGTATTCAGAAAAATATCTGCACGGAAGATATGCGCAGAACTGGGAGAGTTAAGAATAGAAGGATACAAGCAGAGGAAAAATGGCAGCCTCATCCTTAGATTTTCGTAGGCCGATTTCATGGGGCAGAACTTGTAGTTGGAAGACACGGTGCTACATGGCCGGTGGCCATGTCCCAAATCCTAAATTTTTCGCAAAAATTATTGTAATAATTTTAAATTCAGAGTTAGACATCCATATTTTCTTGAGGTAAATATATCAAAAATGCCAATATGATAAATATTAATTATGAGTTTAATATCTTCTTGCTGAAAAAATATTGTTATGTTATTCAAAGTCCGAAATCTAGAACATATCAAAAAGGACAAGAATGAAGATAAAAAATTAAGAGGTTCTTAAAGCAAAGCCTTAAAGATGCACCTATGTAGGTAACAGTATGGGAAAAAAAAAAAAACCTGTTGCAGAACCACAGAATAAGTTCCCATTCAGACAGGACTAGAAGCAGGTTATTGAGGTCATATATGTAAAGTAGCAAAAGCAGGGGTGATTAAGTATGTCAAATGTTTTTGGGAGGAGAACTCAGAATAAAACTACAAATTGAGCATAGTGTTTAGGAACACGGAGGCCACTTTTAAATTAGATGACATCCCTTTTCATGGTGTGATGATAGTACAAATTGTTGTTAAAATAAAGGTATAAAACTACCCAAAAAGTCGCATATATTTAGACGATTGGATAATGGGGGGATTACGTGCTCATCAAGGAATTATCTATTGATGAGGTTCTAGCTGGGGGAATTGTTAGGAGACAGGACACAGTTGAAGAACACAAATTACCAGGGTGTGCTTACGGAGGTGCTCGCTACCAGCTCTCTCTCTCTCCGTCTCATCTTTCTTCCTCTTCTTTTATTTGAGTATTTAACTCCTGAAATAAGTATATGTTTATTATTCTTTTCTCTTTCTTTTTATGTTAGTCTTATTGAGTAACATTTTTTCACGACAATTCTGCCATTTAATTAACAGTTTAAAATTTGTTTATATAAAAATACATATAGACTTTTATATTTTTTATGATTTATTAAAATCCATTTCATTTAGTAGCATTAGTGGCACTTTTGTTTTAATAAGTTTTAGTTAGTTCACATGTGATATTATTTTCAAAGATCTCATACTTGCATTTTCTGAAACTCACTACTTTAGCAATATGTTCAACTACATGACTTTGAATTCTAAATGTAAGTCCTATTTTATTTCATTACTATGTTTTAGTTAAGTTTGGTACTTTCAGGTAGTTTTTCAGTTAAGAATATGTATGTTGGAGTTTATGAATATCCTGTGTAGGGCTACAGTGTCCATTTGTCCGTGTTCTGTTTCTGTTAGTTGTATGAGTCTTTTGATTGTTCTGACTAGCAAATAACCTCCCTCCCTCCCTCTCTCTCTTCCTCCCTCCCTCCATTCCTTCATTCCTTCCTATCTTCCTTCCCTTCTCCCCCCCCCCCTCTCTCTCTCTCTCTCTCTCTCTCTCTCTCTCTCTCTCTCTCTCCTTTCCTATTTGTTTGTAACCGGGACACCACTGCTACTAAAACCGATGAAGAATATGGATGGTTTTGAGTTTTAATTCAAACAAAGAGAAGTTCCTCATGGAGAAGAGACTCTGATTTTCACAGGTCCTGAGCCCAGGGACACCTGCTGTGCTGACTGAGCCTTGCCTGCAGCAGGGAAATGGAGGCAGCAGGCTAATGGATCTCCATTTCTCTCTCCCGGGGGTCACTTGCTCCTTGTGAATATTATTTTTGCTCTCAGAGCCTTGAATTATTTTATTAATTTCAAAACCATCAAATGACTTTTTCAGAAAAAAATTTCCAGTTTAAATTGTATTTAAGTGAAATGATTTTTTCCTCTAATAGTTTACGAAATTATAAGTTAGTTAGCTATTTATAAATGAAACAATCATCAAACAAAGAGAAAAAGTAACACTGAGAAATCACAATAAACTTTAATTTGCACATAATTGGGACTCAGGAACAGCCCTTGGAAGGGCCTTGTCCTGTTCCAAATCATGTCGGATTGGAAATTGCATTTAGTTCTCAATGGAATGAGTAACTCCAGGCACCTAGATATTTTAATATATTTAGTATACATGGAGATAGTAACTTACTCCAGTTGGCTAGGCTACTGATGTCTCCAAAGAGAAATAACATTTACTTCGAAGATAATAAGACTCTAAAATCTTTTTCATGAACCTAAGGTTACGAATCAAGTGTATTCAGAAGTGCAGTCATTCTTGGTCTCATCAAATATGTTCCATAAAACCCTCAATAATCATAATTTTGTGTCGGGATGTGCAAAAATTTTGGCTATCTGAAACATATTTATACTGCCATATTATCTGTTTACATTCATTTACATCTCTGAACAAAATTAAAATGGATTATTCATGTGAGTAATCATACAACTAGAATAAATCATCATCTTTTTTATTTTTGAACATCATAACATATAATTTTATAGAAAAAAACATCTAAAAGAATCTATATTGGGGTTCAGTCTAATAAGCTTGTTTAAAAACATCAATTTGATTTAGCATGTTATTGTGCTTTGCTTCTTTGTGATTATTACAAACTAATGTGCAGTTTATCCAAATTGCATATGTGCAAAGACACCACGCACACATGTACACATCCGCATACACACACAAAATTATAAACATACCATAACCAAAGCCTACTTTAAATAACATTTGGCATCACAGCAGAAATATAACCTGAAGAAGAAAATAAATAAATAAAATTCTTGGAGATAAGCTAAGTTTTGGAGCTATGCTGCTTTTATGGTAACAAAACATGAATATATATAGATGTAAAATCTGTGTAGGAATAAGCAATGGTTTTCATAGCATGTATTTTATTTGAAATTAAACCTAGAGTCCTCTAGAAATCTGGAATATACTTTTACTTCATCATTTTGTCTCCAAAGTACTGCTCTTTGGAGAAGGATGAACTACTAATAGTGAAAGCTATTTTTAATTGCTCAGAAGAAAAGATCTTCACAATTTCTTATATTAAGTATTTTTTGCTATTGTAGCTTTAATACTTCTTTGGTACTTGTCTTTTATTTTTATTCTTCCTTTTCCCCATCCAATTAAACTTTAATGTGCTTCTACTGTTTTTTTATCCACAATTCATTTTTAACTGTGCTTCAATTATCCATCATTATTGTCAGAAATCACTATTGTGAGAAATTAATTTGAAAATCCACTTTTAAAAAACATAAAACGAGTTCAATTAAGGTCTTTTTTTAAAAAAAGAAAACCTTTAAAGCACCATGCCGAATATATGGGGCAGCAGTTCAGAGCTTGCACAGGGAAGAACCCACAGGATGACAATATTGCTCATTCTACTTCATGTAAAATAATCAGTTTAATGTATATTTGGAGATGATTAAAGGGAAGAAGGATATTGTTTCCAGTAAAATGTTTACTATCTGAACTCTGCAGTTGACTCCACATTCAAATGGATCATAAGTGATGGATAGGAGAGGATATGAGGCACAGCATCTCAGTAATCCATAGAAAATCCATCATAGTTGCAGTTAATTGTTTTAGTATAATGTTTGTTCCTGCTTCTATTTTAAAAATGCATTGCCTTCAGTTTAAAATAATGTAAATCCTGCCTTTAACTAAATGGATTATTCTAACTATTTTTATTTTATTGTTTATTTATTTTCAAAATGAGCAACTTTACATTCCTCTAATTTTTATGTAATCTCAGATTTTAAAAAAGGAGATTGATTAGGTTAGAATTAAAATGCACACCACTGAATTTTGCAAGAAAAATAAATAATTTTGTTACAGGAACTTCTTAAAAAGCGTCCTGAGGAGTACTGGTCAAGTCTGCCTGGGACCTCCTGGGGTGATGTAGTTATGCTCCAAGTGGCCAAACAACTGAGTCAGAGTTTCTTGGCTCACATGAAACCCAGGTATGACCAGGCTAAAAAGTCACAGGCCTTGATAGTTAAATTAACTCTTGTCCTCTTATGATGACTTCTAGAAGCTAAGGGAGGAGTCTTGTTTCTCCAAACAAACCAATAAAAATTTTAAAAACCTTCCATTATTTTTTTCATGAAGATAAAGATTCCACACACCATAAAACAAAAATGTTTTTTTTTTTTTAAATAGAAGAAAACCTTAGGTTAGTAGCAGATCAGAGAGTTCCCAGCCAAATACCCGCTCGTGCATAGACAGGCTCCTCGACAACTCAACAAGTAGGAAGTTATCTCAGGGAAGACTGATGCAGGTATTTTATTTAAATGTCCCAAGCAAAAGGCATTCAGTCTCTATTAGTAAGGACAGACTCTTTCACAGGATAGGTAGAAACATTCCCACACAGACCAAAAAAGGCCAAGAAAATGGTACAAGAAATTTGACTTAAATCTGGTTCTCTAAAATGGAGACATGCAAGGGAGCCCCACAAATATTTTGCCTCTTCAACTGTCCTTCAAAAACTTCTTCCTAACAGGAACTTGAATTCTCATTTTGAGAGAATATGTATTAGAGACTGTGAGCTTCTGTACCAACAGATGCCTCTTATCTGGGACAAAAATTAGGGCTGATCTCAAATATTATCTGGATCCTGAGAGTGGAGAAAAGATATTCCACCAAATGTGCTGGCAAGAGGGGCTAGAAAAATAACACAACAATTAAAACACTTGCCTAGCAAGTACAAGGCCCCGAGTTCAATTTCCCATCACCACAAAAAGCTGGGCATTGTGGTGTGCTCGGGAGGCTGAGGCAGGAGGATTGCCATGAGTCCAAAGCTGGCCTGGCCTGGGCAGCATACTGAGTTCAGGACCACTTTGAGCTACAGAGTGAGACCCTGCCTCAAAAAAAAAAAAAGAAAGAAAGAAAGAAGAAAAGAAACAAAGAAAGAGAAAGAAAAGAAAAGAAAAAAATTACCCAATATGCACTATCAGGAGTATGTGGGTGACATCTGAGACTGGAGTTGAGGAATGTTTATTAATGAGAGCAACAGAAATGTGCTGGTAAAGGGACCTCAACATCACTGAGAACTACAGTGGCAACTCATCTCCAGAGGTCAGGAATTATCACAAAGGAATCAGGGATCAGGTTAAACACGCCAACGACCCCAGCGAGAGCGAAGCCCAGAACAGAAGAGGCCAGGTAGCAGTACTTTTCTTGTCTCAGTCCTGGACCAGAGATGACTGTGAAGAGCAGAGAGCAAACAAACAGGCGTCATCCCTGTAAATTGGATCCTTAAAATAGTGCATTGCCAAATAAACAGGCACAAACAGACAGGCAGACCTTGAAACAGTCGTTAGCATGCGTAATCAGAAGAGAGTAAGGCTGGTGGGCTCCATCATCACTCTATCTAAATTGCCAATCCAGTCTTTGTAAAACACAACGAATAAATGACGGTGTCGCCACAAGCTTAAGTAATTAAGAATCGTGATAGCTGTCCTGTGTGTGGGATCTTGGCTAGAGGTCAAGGGTTTACTAATGAACATGACTAATTTGCTCATATTCTATTCCTACAAAAGAAACAAAAAAGTCAGACAGAGGTTCTCTAGACAAAACTGCTGTGTTATGATTTTATTCTGGATTAGGTGACTTCTAATAACTTTTCTCATAATCAGAAAATCTCTAGACCATATCATATCATCCCACACATTATAACATTGGCTCATATATACTCATTTCAGAAGATTAAACAAGCTGAATCTAGTATTTCTTTATAGTAGCAATATATCAATAAATATAAATACCCAAAATCATTCGTATTAAGAGCAAAATATAAATAGAAATGTTATGCAACTTTACCCATACTGGAAAATTTTGGTTAAATCTAACAAACTAACTTATCCATCTGAGCATGTGCTCTGAAATACGAAACATCACATGCATGACATAATTAGCCATGCTAAATGTACAAGCCACCCTTAAAGCCAAAACTAGCAAAGATCACCATTATATCATGGCTAGAAAGTGATTTCCTAGAATCCTTTATTTTAACAGAAATATGTTGCTGTTATATTTATCGATTCTATATGCTGAAATCTAGTCTAATATATCTATAATAATATTATCACTTTCTCGAGTAAAGCTAGTTTTACTGAAATAGAGCCTTGAGATCTATCTTGAACATTGTAATATTGTTGGCTAGACAATTAAGAAAGTATGTCAGGTTTAACAAATATTTCCATCATTAATAAAGTTGAATGATAAAGATGTATGCCTATATTTTTATTTTATGGCCTTATTTGAAAGTAGGATTTTGGAAATTTGTATTTAATAATACTCATTGCTGGTGTAGGCATGACACAAGCTCAAACATGTCCCCATGTAAAGGAAAAAAAAAGATCGAGTGGAAATATCAATTTGCTTCTTACTGGTTATGTTTACTGTAAAGAAAATTCAAACTTTAAAGTTTTACTAGTGAAGATTAGAAAAGGCAAAGTCTCATGGTTGCACTGGAGAAGGCAACACGAACATTTTATAAAGTAGCCTACCTGAGGTAGAAAAAGCCATTTCCAGAGGGGCCAAATCTGGTGACTCAGAAGAAATTCTGAAATGTATTTTTTATTATTAATTTTTCTATTTCTAAGAAGAGGAAAGTTCTCAAGAAGGATAAAATCTTACAATAATATTGACTGTCTATGACATCTGAAAACAGAGGCTATTTGTTAATTGATAATACCTTCGATTTAATAAATCCTGCAGAATGTCGAATTATATTTTCTCATGGATATTTATGTGTATTTTTTTGTGTTTGGATAGAAAATGTAGAGAAAAGTCTTAGCATTATGGTCTTTCAAATGTTGCTTGGTCCACAGTGATATTATTACTGTGAAAATGGTCTTATATATTATCACGTTAAAATAAAATTGGTACAGGGCAAAAAGATGGCTTTTTTGCAGCTTACCAGAAGAATGGTGTTTTCCTGAATGCATCTTACTAAGGGGTAGTAAGTTCACAGCAGCTCTGCTACCCTCTTGCTTCTAAGTTTTGTCAGGTTCTTATCTTCCTCATCTGACTTGATGTGAGCTTTTTGGATCACAAGGTTGGAAATCTCCCAACAAACAAAGAATGAGCTGTTTTAGGGGTAAAACATTCATCTGGAAAGCAAAGTAAAACAATTTTACAAGGTAATATGTGATTTTTTTTCTTTTAAGAATAGTTTTGCAAAGTTAGTAACAAAGAGTGAGGTGTTAGCTTAGAAAACAATGAATGTGAATGCAGTGTATGGCATGACAACATTCCGTTTTATATATTTTTTTTTTTATTTTGGTGATGTCCCAAAGTAAATTATCTTTTACATGAATCAGAAATTGTAAGCCACCACACAGTAGTATATGCCCTAGGAAGTAGAGATTTGAAAAAAAGCTCTTAAAGCAAGAAAATGAGTGTACACACGCATGCTTTGGATATGGAAAAACTGATCTACATGAACATAGGACACTTCTTAAAATACTGAGTGGTATAGTCACATATTTAAAAAGACAAGGTGCCAAAAAAACAAACAAGTAAATAAACAAGAACAATGCCATAAAAACTCTGATTTTAATTTTTGTAATTGTAGGGTAGGTAATGGGAAATTACAATCCTGAAGATTCTTATTAGAACTGAAAAACACATAGTTTTATTGTTTCTTTATTGATGAGAAAGGGTGCCAATAATACTAAGGTAAAAAGTAAGAGCAGAAAACCTAAAATGTCTCTTTTGAGTTTTTTTTATGAATTACAATTTATCTTCATATAGATAGATAGATAGATAGATATACAGTGTGTGTGTGTGTGTGTGTGTGTGTGTGTGTGTGTGTGTGTGTGCGTGTGCGTGCATGTGTGTGTTAAACTGCAAGAGTGCAAGTTTGGAAGTCCTTAATGACATAGGAATACATAGGTTATCTCTTAACCAGCTCTTTCTGCTGAGACTACTCTAACTCTTGATGACATACTAAAGGATTTGACTGTATACAAACGCTCTGAATCCACAACGTGTAATTCTCTGCCTTAGTATCATGCTAAATTTTTTCTACTCAATATTCTCTTCCTCTGACTTTTCAAGCAAGGCTTCTAGATCTGTTCTTCTCTATGCTGTTTTATTTATCAGAAAATACCATCTGTCTTTCTTATTGTTCTATGACAATCCCAGTAATAATAAAATATAGCATATCTTAGACCATGGTATATTTAAAATTATTATCATATTTTACTTCTTATAATGTATTCTGTTAAGCTATTTTCAGGTGGAAAACAAGATTAATAATTTTAAAAGTTTTAATTATTTTATAATAATCTACTGAAATAGCTAAGAGATTTTTGCCCCCAAAATTACTTTTACTTCAAGGACAATAAGACAAAGTTTGTTCTGAAGCCAAATATGAGGGAAAAAGGCCTGGGAATATGGATCAGATTTTTCTAATCATCACACTCTGAAGAGTAAGCAGTGAACATACGGTGTATATAGTCACAGAACAGAAGGACGTCATAAATCATAGCACTTCTTACAATGATGGAAGATTACCATGGTGGAAGCATCTTGCAATGGTGGAAGTGTCTTACAGTGGTGGAAGTATCAGCTAGGTGGATCACTCTGAAGCCAGGAAAATTCTGCCACAGGCCTCAGTCACTATCCAAGGACATGCTTATCTCTAGGATTAGTGGAAGGAACGCTAGGGAGTCTGTTCTTAATTTTTAAAAGAGTTGTTTGGTACTTACAGGAATGTTACATATGGAAGGATTTTTTTTTTCTTTTTTGTACGTTGTTAAGGTAGCTGCACAGGAGAAGGTTCATAGAAAAGGAACATGAGAAAGGACCAAGATATCCCCTGATAATTTGTCAATGCAAAGCATCCTGACTTCTCCACAGGTCCTGTGGATCTAATTAGCTGATCATACTGGGCTCACTGTGAGTTCAGGGAACTTCAATTTCACTGTGAAGAAATATTGAAAAAAAATCACAAAAAATGAAACCTACTAAAAAGAAATCCTTGTATCATTTTTTTTTCTTCTCAAAGAGTATCCTGAACACTCCCAAAAATGTTTCTTTATATCATCATCATTTCTACAGTTCTGTTTCTGAGGGTTGATGGCAGGGTATGATGGAATATTTTGTCAAATAACTTCACAAAACATAAGGCTATCATACACTATTGCATTAATATTTATTACACCTTTTAAAAGGTAGGTACAATATAATAATTGTTGCAAATATAATTTTCTCAGGGGCAGTTCTTTCTGTACATGTAGCTTTTCAAATAACATAGAGAAGTTTGCACTTGGACAAAAAAATCCAGATTCCATGAGACTAAGATTTTTGAACTCAGTGGAGCATGGTGAGTACTCCTCTTGGCTCTACTGTTCAGTGAGTTCATGACAGCCACAGCAGTCCCATAAAGTACTGTCTGAGAACAAGTATTCTGTGTACATAATTTGGAACTTCTTTTAAAAAATGTTATTACATCAGCCAATATTTAAACCAATCAAAATCTAGAATTATTTTATGTAGCTAACATTACATGACTGGGACAGTTATTCTAGACTTGCACAGTTTTATGTCACTATATTTATCTTAAATACTGTTCCAAACTTCCTTAAGTGTTCTAGTACCACTTATGACTGTGTGTCTTGGTTTGGATCTTGAGTGTTCTCCAAAAGCATGTTTGACCTTCGGGTACTGTGTAATATTGGGAGGTGGGGGGTCTGGCTGGAAGGGGCAATCCTTGGGGACTGACCTGGAGGGGTGCGTGTTGGTCTGTTCTTCCTCCCAGGCCTCTCTATTCTGATATGCTGCTGTGAGTATCTCTGTCTCTGGAGCTCAGGCTCTGGCACTGGAACAACTCTAATCTTGCCATGTGATCCCACCCTTTCCCAGCTGCCCACCCATGAATAGACTGAGACCTTCTGAAACCGTGAGCTACAATAAAACTTTTCCTCCGATAACTTGTATATGTTGAGTTTTATGCCCCAGAGGCAAGAGACTAAGACAATATGTTTTACAAATTTTATGTTTTTATGAAAATTTGACTTATTTATAACCTTAAGTTCAGTCATATCTAGTCGACAAGTCTGTTTATAAGTCCTTTAAGATGGCAGTTTAATTCTTAGTCCAAGATATTATACTTATTGGCACTTCCTGTCATTAAAACTCTTCTCAAGGTCAGATTGTTAAAGTATTTATCTTACTGGAATGGAATATCTATGTTATCTACCCTGTAGTTTATTCAGAAACACTTGTTAGTTACATAAATGTTTTAATAGGTGAAACAATAAATAATATATAAATAAGAAAGGATAAAAATTACAATTATGAAATTGTACCACACATTATAGACATAATGATAAATACATTATCTTGAATTTCACAAGAAATCATAACTGGAATTTGAGTCAATCGAGAATACTTGAGCTTCTGTAGCATACTTGAAGATAATCAGACTCTGAGAATAAATGAAACATAAGCAAAATTCATTATCACATGTCAACTCAAGTGTTTAGAGTTTTTCTCAGTTCTATTCTTTCATCATTGAAGTATAAGAAAATATAAGAATTAGAATTGTTCATAGTAATATCCTTACCAACAATAAAACTTGAATCATTATTATAATAACTGCCCACGGACCTTCAAATGCACTTAAAGCAGCCAAAGACCTTCAGGAGATCTGAAGCAGGAAAGATTACTTACGCTACACCACAGACTCATAAGTTAAATTGCATTTTTAAATTTATTTGGAAAGAATCACCTGATCATTAAAAGTCCGCTGAGTAGTACTTGGTACAAGTGTTAGAGCTTGTTGTAAAAGTGATAATTTAATATGATTAAAACTAAAATAAATTCTGTTTGTTTGTTTTTGATGCATGATCTTGCTCTGTAGTCCAGGCTAGTGCTGAACTCACTGTGCAGCCTGGACTCCCTTCTAACTCAAAACAATTTGTCTGCCTCAGCCTTCTGAGTACTACACATCTATCAGGCTGTAGGATTGAACCCTGGGCTTTGCGCTTCCTAGGCAAGTTCTCTAATCACTGAGCTATGCCCCAATCCTTAAGATAATTTTTAAAATCAATTAAATTAGATATCTTGTAGACATCTCACTTGCCACCCCCTCCCAGACACTGGAAGCTTTTAATTCTCTGTCCTTTATTTCTAAATAAACAGCTGTGACTCCACACCTTGCATCCTTTTGCGGAACATGAGCCTGCTGCAAGGAGTCGTCAACTAACACTTTCTCCTGTTAGTTTTGTGTGGATTCTGTAGCTCATCATTTGCAGATGGTCACGAGGCACTTTCTTTTTCCTCTGATATCACAGATGGTAAATTCTACAAGTCTCTATAATAAATTCATAATAAATTCTCTAATGTGGTTTACATATGTGTTCTCACTTAATTCTACTCTTCCAGAGAACTATAACTAATATGGCTATCTATAAAGTTAAAGTTCTTTTTCTCTGTTTATTGGTGAGAAAACAGAGGTTATGAGAAAACATTAAATATAAGTAAATTAAATATCTCAAAACAAATTAATCTTATTTAATTATAAATGAATCTAATACTTTTAACACCAAGTTTACTCAATTATTAGGTATCCTTGATTAATTCTTGCTTTGTTATATAAATTTAACATTTTTTCTCATCTCCTAAATCTGACTTGAATAAATTTCAATCATCAAAGACATTAGCAAAAAAATTGTAAAAATTGTCTCAAGACTTTTCCGGGATAGGTTGGGATATTAACCTCATTTCATTCTATAAAAATCATGGGCTCGAACTTTTCATTATCTGCCAGAACACATTTACCAAGCAGAAACAAAGCAAAGCAACCGAGAGACAAAACAGTAAGAAGAAAAGCAGAATACTTTCTGTAATCCGGGTACTTATTACTAGACTTCACAGAAGGATAACAGAATAATTACTCGTTATAACATTGCACTTTTTCTTTAATCATGCAGTCCTAACTAGATTGGAAATTACGTGAGTGAAGACATTAAAGCTATCTTGGATCTTATTTTGTTCATTAAAATAAGAATTATTTAATAATTTTCTTTAATAAAAATCAGTACTATTAAATATTTAAAAACTGCTTCACTTTATCAGTCATGTTGATATTTTGAAATAACCCTGAAAATGAAGCAAGTTTTAATTATTTAATAATAATGATTTCATTGGGTAAATTTCGGAAATTTCAGTAAAAAAGTTCTGAATTTATTTCAAGGAAATTTAATTTGATGTATGTGTGTTGTATATAAGTAGAAGTGGGTATATATATTATATATATTGCACTTATGATATATAAGCATATTTAGAACATCAGATGTACAATAAATATGATGAAAATAGTATTTCACAGATGAGAACAGAGAAAAATCAATGATATTTAACCTTCTCAGAGTGAATACCTTCACTAAGCATGATGGTCTCAAATTGCGAAAATCCTCAACTTTATTTGTCTTTATAGAAAAGTAGTACTCTATGGTGTACACATACAACAATTTTTGTATCCTTTGGTCTGTTGATGAATATTTTGGCATCTTTGAGAGTTTAGCTATCGTTAGTTGTGCTGCTGTAAACTTACGTACACTTGTATCTCTATTCTACATTGTGTTTAACTTTTGGGACAAAATACCCAGAAGATGTGCTGGATTGAATGAAAATAATCCCCAAAATGAACAAATAGGATTATGTGGAATTAAAAAGTCTCTGCACCACAAAGGGGTAAAGGAAACTATCAATAGTGAAGAGAAAAATAACAACAAGGGGAAAATGTGTTACCACCTAGACCTCACACAGGAGGCTCTTAACCGCTCAAAACCAAAACCCAATTAAAAAATGGGCAACTGGAATGAATAAGAAATTCTCAGATGAAGAAGTTCAAATAGGCAGCAGATATATGAAAAGATGCTCAACATCCTTAGCTATCAGAGACGTGAAAATCAAAATATCACTAAGATCTCATCTTCCCCAGTGAGAGTGGTGCATATCAAGAATTCAAACAGCACTGGATGCTGGCAAGGTTGGGGTGGGTGCTAGAGGGTCGGTACACTGTCATAGGCATGAGCAGTGTGAAGGTTCCTCAAATGGATGAAAATAAATACTCCGTTTGAACCAGGGTTTATTTATTTTCGATTTGATAAAAAGGTATCAGCACCTCACCAACTTGCCCAATCTGATTTCAAACTCATGACACTTCAAACTTAGAACCCATAGTTCTAAACTTAAAGGACGGCACCACTTAGACCAGCAAAATGTAGTATTTTAATAAACAATCATGATAAATATATTCTGAGATCCCTTATAAAAATAAATTTTCAATTTATTTTTAAATTATCGTTACAATTTTTTACTGTTTATTTTCTTTTGAAGCTGTGATACCAAATTTTATTCAAATAACATCCATTATAGGTGAAATTAATATTACTTATCTCTTTTAATAATAGACTACTTCTAAATCATTATTGTGGGTATATTCTGTGAAATCAAAGAATTTAAACACAGTATCCAAAAATCTACTTTCTTACCACTTACCTTCTCAATTAAACTTCTACCTCTAGTAGAATCTTTTCAGTGATACAATTTTTTAAACTTAAAACCTTTGTCTTAGGCAAGTTCTGTAATCCTAGAAATCTCCAGCAGAAGGAAAAGTCCTAAGCTCTTGTAGCACTATTTGTCTTAGGAAGAAAATAGAGTACCAAGTTCTTTGGGTTTTGCTATCTCCAAGCCCAAAGGTCAGTTCCTTTTTCTATATTTGGTGGCTCCATAAATCTAATATTTATTATAAATTCCATTAAGTTTTATCAAATGCTGCAGGTGTTTGGCTATATTAAACAAAGAAGGTATTTAGCAGGACAGTAACCACAAACACTGAGATATGGAAATCATAAAACAGGTACTTCAATAAATATTTTCACTGTAACATTGTCAATACTAAACGTGAACATGTGGTGATATCAAGATTAAAACTTTAATATATCTAAAGTGATTCTCTTGCTATGTGAATATTATCACACAATCAGTTTTCTTAAGCTTATCCAGTATTACAGTGACTCTTTTTACAAAAGATATAAGAGGAATGATGTTTGCACGTTTCATTTAAGGGAATGTCTTGGGGAAAGAATGTGCTATTTATTTTTAAAATGACTAATGACTTATTTACAGCCTAAAGATTGGTCTGATAATGCGTTTCCCAGTGCGCATAGCAATGACTATCCGTGGCTGATGCCTACAATATTCTCAGTTAGTAAAGAACACGCCACTACTAATGTTGCAATTGATTATTTTGTTTTATTTTATTATTTATTTTGAGACAGAGTCTCACTCTGTAGTTTAGAGGTGGTTGTGAACTCACTGTGCAGCCAGGTTGGCCTCAAACTCACAGAAATCATCCTGTCTCAGCCTTCTGAGTGCTAGAATCACAAGCAAGCACCACCACAACATGCCAATATATTGCTGTGATATCAACCCCACGGCCTCGGGCTTGTTGGGTAAGTGCTCTAACTGCTATGCTAATTTTTCATCTCTCCAACGTTTCCCCATTATATATATATATATATATATATATATATATATATATATATATATATGCAAAATTTAAGGTTTACAATGGAGTTGAGCATTTTGTGCACATACACATCCTGCCAAGGACACAAGAGCTTTCCCACTCTCTTTCTGTCCCTCCCCCCACCTTCCCCTCACTCCCTTCTCCCCCACCCTACCTCCCTATTTCACTGTTTTTTGCTTTAAGTTCCATAATAGTTGTGATCTGGGACTCTCATATCACAGAGACTATTCGATGTTTCACCTTCTGCTTCTGACTCACTTCACTAAGCATGATGTTCTCAAGTTTCTTTCATTTGCCTGTAAAAGCCTCCACACTGTTGGACTTTATTGATGTATAGTATTCCATTGTGTACAAATACCACAGTTTGTGTAGCCACTGGTCTGTTGTTTTTTTTTTTTAAGAGAACATTTTAAAACATAAAAAATGCATTCTTTATGCTGTGTCTTGTCTGCTTTAAATTTTAAAAAAATTAGGAAAGAGCAATGATAATTCATATTGAAAAATAGTACTGAGAGAACCCACATATATATTTTTTTCCATTTGGCAATAATCGTGTCAAAGCCCTCTTGGGGCCTACTCATTGCACCTTACAAAGTTCATTTTACCACACAAGTAACAAACTATATCTACAGTCATACCCAAAGAAGCTGTATTAGAAACTTTTTTTATTGACGTGTATTGTCTATTAGGGACTACAGGTTTTCAAAAGGGAAAGACTGTGAGGGGCAGAAACCATGGGCACAGCATGAAAATGAGATTGTGGAAAGGACTGACTCCTGCTGAGTAGAACAATACTGTAATAGCATGTATTTAACCCATTAGAGATACTGTACAGGTTCTTAAAGGACAAATTATTGTCTGGGAGATAAAAAGACTAACATCTTGAAACCACGCAAATACCCTGAGCAGCTAAGGAGCTACAGATCTCAGCATCCACACAAGCGTCCTTGGAAACGCACGAAAGACACAGGCAGTAACCATATGGGGGATTTCAAACTTTCTCATAACTCTATTAAAATAGTAATCCTTGTGTATTAGATAGAGACTTGAGCTGTTAACAAAGCTTAGAGTGCAGTCTGAGACATCAATTCTGTTTAGAGTAAAAAGAGCCCAAAATTCTGCAAAAAGTTTTGATGATAAAGGAAGGCCCTGTGAGACCAGTGCCAGGTGAAGGGTGCAAAATGATTATGGTATCACAGAATAGGGGTAGGAAACAAAGCCCTTGAATTTGTTAGAGAATTCACCTTGAACACATTTGCTTCCATGGGAAAGAAAAAATGTGTATATTGCAAGATAGGAAATTTTTAATTATCAGCACCAGATAACATGAGAAAAATAGCACCAGTGTAAGAGTGGTTCTGCAAGTACATATTGATAAAAAGAATAAATTTGGGAGGAGGAAATGAATCTATGCAATGTCTATCTATTTCTTCTTCTTTCAACTTATATGTTTATGTGAAAAATTATTTTGAGGAAGAAAATAATAAAATATTATGACAAAGAAAAAACACTCAGTGAATGGAGTTTCCTGCTCGGGAATTAAAATTCCTAAGCACAGAACCCAGACTCTCACACAGTGAACGACTGTTTCATGCACACTCAGTGAAATTAATCAAATACTACCAGGAATGGTGATTATTTTTCTATACCAGTATTTCTTAGATTTGGCTATGTATCAAAATTATAGATTGTCCCAAAGAGGTAATCTACATGCAGTTTGTACAGCAATTATAAAAATAACAACTTAATATTAGCCACTTTTATTATTAATTTAGCCTATGGAGTTTAGAATAGAATTACTCAACAAATCTTTACCATGAACCAGAAAATACATTTTTAATAGAAATTTACAGACCCTTTGTATCATTTTATACAGATTGGTTGACTGACAGAGGCCCTCACTCTGTACTCCAGGCTTGTCCTGAACTCACAATGTACTTCAGACTGAGTCAGACCTTATGATAATCTTCCTGCCTCATCAGTCCCCTGAGTGCTGGGATTACAGGCATGCACCGCTAGGCCCATGCCCATCTATGTTTCGTGTGATGGTAGAAGACCAGATCTGGTGCTATGTGATCACTGAGGAGGCTCCCTAACAGCTTAGCTACACTCCTTAAACCTACACATCTGTAATCAATAAAGCAATGTATACACTTTATCATATCACCTTGTCCCTATTTTATAGGTAAGTGAATCTCAGAGTAATCATACTTTCAGCGTTGGAACTTGAAGAGAGAATGTTACCTGATGAAGTATCTTGTACTTGAAAATAAAAAATATACAATCGAACATATGAATCAGTGATTATTAGAAAAAAAAGTAGTATATATTTTCGGTATTGGCCCATATAAATTTACTTTCCAATATATAAATAGAACTGCTGTGAGTTCCAGGTTGTCTGTTAACATGGCCTACATGTTAATACAGGATCAGACTGGATTGCAGAGCAAGCCCTTGTCTCAAAAAAAAAAAAAAAAAAGTGTGGGGGAAGATATATTATGCCTTTTCTTTCCATCCTCTCTGGGGTGAGGGGAATGCAACCTTATTTTGGGCCAGAAAACTATTAGTCTTTCTACAGGCATTCTCCATGATTGTAGAGTCGATAAGAATATTGAAATGTAAGTTACAGATAAGGCAGCATCATCATTCTGGAAAGCACAAACTAATGCCTTAGACACAGGGGAGGTGGACAATCTGGGATTAGCTGGTACTGTTACTTTTCTGCCATTACTCAGAATTAAAACATATCAAGAAAATTGCTTTATTCCTTGAGATGCGATCTTGAATTTTTACACTGACCATTTAACACTTTCTCTTTCCCCATTTCATTAATGATATATATGTCATTATGTATTGCATATATATGATATTGCATATCATTTCACTGAGTGTCATGGTCTCAAGATGCATTCATTTTCCTAAAAAATGACCTAAATGTATCATTGTTAATGGCAGAGTAATAATCCATTGTGTCTATGTAGCACATCTTCCTTATCCAGTCGTCTGCACTGGGGCACATTGTCTCCTTCACGATTGGTTATCATCAGTCGTGCTGCTGTGCAACAGCTGTGCAGGCTATCAATCCATTGGATCAGATTTCATAGACTAAACTTACACCAAACACAGAATAAATGGATTGCTGCAATAAATTAACTTGTCGGTATCTAGAAAGTATATCACCCATAAAGCAATAGATAAAATGGCTTACTTAGTTATTTCAGATTTTTTTAAACGAGCTGGGAAGCTCAGATCGCACTTGCAGTTTGCACTGCCCACAGGCTCTTTTGTTGTTGTTGTTGTTGTTGTTGTTGTTGTTGTGAGCTGGGGCTACTAGCTGGTGTCAATTCCCACTTCTCTGGGATCTGTCCCGTCCTCCTCAGAGGTTCTGGGCCATTGGCAGGCTTTCCTTGTCTGCGGAGGACAGCGGCTCAGGGATACTTTCATTTGCCCTGGAGCTGACTCTTGGGCTGCTGTTTTCTTCCACGTCTAATGTGTTTTTCAGATTTCTGACCTTCCTGTGCACTCCTCAATCCTGTAAAACTGAGCTGAAAATTTAAATTTAATTTGTAGTGTCTTCAAATTTCAATATATGTTTCAGCTTTGTTGTTAAGGCTTCTCTGTATATTAAATATATCTGTCACGAATTCTCCGAAGCTGACTATAATAGCCTCTTTATTTTAAAAATGAATCACAGTATATTATTTTCTTCCATTGTTAACGTATCTCATTTCCTTTCCATTTTTGTCATAAAGGTGTTCAAGCCTGACAATTCAGGATCATCAGTTATTTTAGTTAAAAATTTGTGTACCATCATTTCTGGAGTCATTGTGATTAAGGATCTCGTGGGTGACTTTTTCAATATGAAACACCTTCAGTACTAGTGATGAAGAGCTATGCAGGGACTCGGCTCTAGAAGCTCACAGTGGTGACCCTCGGCTGCTGGCAACGGTCATTGGTTCTTCAGTCTTGTTTCCTGGATATTCTTCATGTTTATCAAGCTACACGAGATGACAATAAGATAATTTGGACTGAAAAAAAAGTTTGACTTTTTTATGTTTGAGAAAATCGTCCTTTTTCTTCTAGGCATGACCATGGTACCATTACTTCTTACTTCCCCAGTATTCTGAGAAAATTATCATTTCACCTTATAAAATATTATTGAGAATAATAGTCAGTATTGAAAAATGATTATTTTACACTGCTGAACTTACACTAGAATCTCAGAAATATATGTATTTGTCTTTACATGCATGCAAAACTTATATACGTGTATGTGGATAACATGTAAATGTATATTTATAAACATACATAATTAAGAGTATTACATTGTCATTCTGTAAAGAGGACACTTCCATTCACGATCTTTTTTTCTATAATTTTGATGTTTCAAAGTATTATATGCACATATCTTTATTGTCAAAGTAACACTAAAATTTACATGGTCACTTTTTCATGGCCTAGAGAATGGATTCAGGGTCTTTAAACTGAGCTACTTTTCCAGCTTGTGTTTTTGGTTTTGAGACACGATTTCACTAAATTGCCAGGTTGGAGTCAAGCGTGGAATCTTCCTACATCGGCCTCCAAGAGTGCCGAGATTATAGGACTGAAGCACCATGCTTGGCTTATATAGTCACTTTTTTTAAGGTGAGAAATTTACGTTCTGGGAGAATTAAGTACTGTGTCTTATTTGCAAAGTCTAAACTATTTCTGTAATTAACAGCATGAAGAATAATTAAAGAAACATTTCTGTGAATTATAAAATTAGAATTGTGCATTAGTTTGGCTGCACAGTAAAGAAATTAAAAGTCCCCTGGCTTCACCGAGTCTTTCCCTGTCTTACTTTTTGTGGAGACACAATTTAGCACATAAAGTTACTTTTACAGCTGCAAATTTTGCACTTGTAAACACTGACTTGCAACGTACCAACTGAAGTCAAGAAAACTTGTGCTCCTTTACTTACAATACACTTAGACTGGCATCTGCTTATTGAATGATTGAAAATATATTTTCTTAATTATTTTTACAAAAGCCTAGAAATTTTTTGAAGCATTTGCTGAAAAAAGATTTTTCTCTCCTATTATCAGTATTCCTAGTATATATTGCACTTGATGTTTTTATTTTGAAACAAATTCCTATTTCTGTAAATGTTTGAAATATATAAAACAGGCTCACATGCCCTTTATTCATCCTTTATTCATTGTTCTCCAACAGTAAAATCACATCAAACTTAAGTACAATAGATCAATCTGTATACATTTATCATTTTGAAATATTATATACCTGAAATCACACAGTATATTGTCTCCACGTATTATGATTTTTTTTTTAACAGCCCACCACCATAGAGAAGAAACCAGGTTGTTCTGTGTACTAAGAAGGGACATACAGGGACCCCTAAATTTTTTTTATTCCCTAGTTCTTTCTTCCTTGCTCATGTCTCAAGACTCCTTGTACAATACTTTATAAGCATTTAGATGTTAGAAGTTATGTTTACTCAGGAACAAATTTTTCGTGTCTTATAATTAATAAACGTCAACATGCAAAAATAAATGCTGACTACAAACTCTATTTTATGATGTGTGAAGCAGAGGTTCTTGTGTCACAAGTACCCATTGGTGCCTATCGGTTTCTGTGACACCACTGAGTCTACTGCCAAGAGCCACCAGCAGGGCCTCTGCAGACACTCCTCCCGTGTGTCACCACGGGATAAGGCCGGGGAGGAAGACGCTTGTCTGTGCACACAGGGGCCTGACCTGGGACAGCAGCTCTAGAGAGAAGACGGAAAAAGCCCTGGCGCTAGAGACCCCAAGGCATAATGTTTAAGCTTTAGGTGTTCTCTTAAGACAGGTCTGAATGGGAAAAACTTTAGATTTAGAAATCTTTATATGAACATATCTAAATATATTCATATGAACATATCTTCACATCTATTTCTCCCATAAATTTTCCTGCATATGAAACTGTAGTTGTCAGCTGTTTTCTTTCAACCCTCAAAAAATATCATGCCACTTAATTTTACCCTTCACAGTCATTCTGACCATGTGCTATTCTCCTCTCCCTCTTACTTTTAAAATCATACATTACACCCTTATAACTGAATTTTATAGCATCTTTCTTTTAGCAAGGTCTGCCTTTTGAAGTTATTAACTGAACTCTTCTGATACTTATTATTCCATCTGTAGCTCTTTCATTTTTGTGTGCTGACACATTTACTTAAGTCCTTTTAGAATTTAGTCCCACAGTTTTTCTTGAACTCTTCATATTCTTTCTTTCTGATCTCCTTTATTTCAGTATTTAATAAAAGTATACCTTCCAAAATTATGGATTTTTAAAAAATTATGTATTATGCTTTCAATTACTAATCAGATCATCTGCTATTCAATTGAATGACAGAGATGTACCTAAATCTAAGACCAATTCTGTCCACTTTCAAATATAACCTTCATGCTATAGTCGCTAATGAAGTTCCTGTTCCTGTTGCTCTAAGTTTCAATTCTTTAGATTTTTTTTTAAGTTAGGCAGCAAAGATAAACTGTATCATAAGTTCTCCATTACATGAGTGAGAGTTCTTTTAAAAATACTTCTAGAGTGCAAAAAATTGCATTTCAATATTTATCTATAATGAATTAAACTTTATTTTCCCTGGATATAAAAATAGTTTAAAATTATAGTAAGCTAATATTGCATGTATCCTTATTATATTGTCTTGGCTTGCAACACTACACAGATTATAATTATTTCATATTTCTATTTGTTATCAACAATGTGTGTAACACTTTGGTAAGTCTAGTCAAATCTGCAGAAATTGTAGAAAGAATGCTGCTTCCATTTTCTGTTATATTTTTAAATTGTAATTTAAGTATGTCAATCAAAAGTGATAACAAATATCCTGCTTCTTATGATCACAAGATGGAGTGAGCACTTTTGTCTCGTGAAGAAATAATAGGGTATAAAAAGGTTGCTGAGGTCAGGGAGTCGTCACGAGGGACCCTAAACTGAAGGCTGTAACCTGCCTGTGGCTGCTGTGGAGGGGGTGGCCTCTCTGCTTCTCTAGTTTTCTGACAGAGACTCTCATAGTCACGGATTCTGTAACCCAATCAAAGCAATATTCACTTCTCTCAACTGTCATCAGCCTGAAATTATCAGACATGTGGTCCCATTTTAGCAACTCTCCAAGATATCTGTCAATCTAAATCATTTGCTAGGAGAGTTTGTTGTAAGCAATTTGTGAATCTTGTCCACTAACTTTTAACATTTAACGTTTATTAATTTTTTATAAGGGATGATATTTCACCAGTGGCCATTGTTAAAGAAAATGAAATGTAAAAAATCAGATCAGCTAGCATTTATACACGCATCATGTTATTTTTTGATGGTTGAAACATTTGCAGCCGCATGCCTCATTTGGCTTTAACTTGGGAAACAATAGAACACATCCCCAGCTGCAGCACAGCTCCTTACATAATACAAAGGCAAACAGAACCAAGCCCAAAAGCCCTGTGTAATGAACGGAAGCTCAGTTCAAAGATATTGTATTTATATGTATTGTTTATGAAAGAGTAAAACTGAAAAATGGTCTGAAGATAACAGAAAAATTTCCCTTCTCTCTATTATCTCTCTCTACTTGTGCAGATACTTGCACAGATATATCCCTAATATACAGATATTTAAAACTCATCATGTACTAAAAGTTGTTCCATTCATCATTATATGGGCATTATCTATAATGCACTTAAAAATTTTTACCATACCTATAAATATGGATAATGCATGATTCTTTGCCTAAAACAGAATATTTTCCAACAGATTATGTGTGGGGAAAGTTTTTGTGTACCTACTCTACTCTGTTCATTTAAATCATGAGAAATCTGTCATGTTTCTTGGATTCAATTTGAGCTGGTGCTTTCTCCAGAATAATTTGGGGCAAATGACATATCTCAACATCAAGAGGGCTTGCAGTTCTCATTTTCAAATCCTGGGAAGGCTGCATGGAAAGTGCAATATAAAGAAGTTGGCATTGCCTAACAACTGGAGCTAAAAGCTCACGTGGAGAAGTAGGTAGGTCAGAGCAACACCATCCACCGGGCAGTCGTGAGGCTTTCTTGGCCAGCTGAAGCTCCAGATACACACAACACATGGGTGAATCCAGAGCAAGAATTAGAGGACCACGTAGTCAAATATAGAGTCTGGAGACAAACAGTAGTCATTTTTATACGAAACTACAACCTCTCCATTTGTTAATAGTGTAACAGTAGATGATACATATACAGATATTATCAAAGAAATCATTCAACTTATTTTAAATAATTCATGTGTGGCTTCCTTACCACCATCATTTAAATCAAGGCAATATTATTTGTATTTTATATCCTACATATACCATAAATTAGGAGTGGTGATTTGATCTAGTGTTCAATAGATATCTGATGTAGCATTTATGACTTTACTTAATTTATCTACTAAGCTGCTGTTCTAAGAGAATAATCATCATTACTAAGATATTTCTGATTCATATTTTTGGGGGAAGGTACCT